>JBBMOE010000022.1:8956564-9151025 GCA_037975065.1 Chaetodon trifasciatus
GGGGCAGTAAAGGGGGGGGGGGGGGGGGGCACAGAGGGCTAAGCACTAGGTTCATTGCTGATTCAAGTCTCTCAGTATCCCTCTGGCAAATGGATTTTCATAATGCTGAGACAATGTGATTTTTTTCTCCCCAGCAATGAGACTTTTATCCCAGTGAGTCCGCAGCATGTCAGAAATGAACAAGAGCAAATGGGGCCCATTGACAAAAGTATTTTAAGCTACATTACAGAACTAGAGAGATGATTTTAACAATTTAACAAGAAAAAGTTTTTTTGGAGTGTGCGTGTATTTTGGCATTAATTTTTGTCGGCTCATTGGTTCATCTCCGACCACAAGATGTGCAGCATAAGTTAATGTACATTAGGGTGACAAGTAAGGATTATTTTAATTATTTATTAACATAGCAAGCTTTTTTTTTTTTTGACAAACTGATGAATCATTTAGCCTAAAACATGCCTGAAAATGCCTATCACAAGTCCCCAGAGCCCACATTTACATTTTTAAAGTATATGTCTCTTTGATGCATATTCCTCCTGATATTGTCCTTCCTGGCTGTGTCCATCTGCTCAAAGCTTCAAAGTCCATAATAACAGAGCCACAGACAGGACCAGCTGATACAGGATGTAAATTTGTTTTCCCCTTCACCTCAGGATAAATCCCCAGCACCTTCCAGCCAGCATAGGCAATGAGAGAAGCTTGTCTCCTTCCTGCTCGGAGCGCCTTTTCTCTTGTTTATTTTATCGGACCTAAGGCACTTTTCCTTTCCTCTCAATATCTCTCGACCTCTCTCCATCGCCCCGCTGAGCCTGCCAACCCGTCCTTGGGCGACAGTACTGAACTAGCCGCTACCTGTTTAGCTAAACAACAATAGCAATGTTGTCGGCAGAGGTTTAGATTTGACTTAATATATCCCCAACTGGACCGTACTTACTTAATTCTCTTTCACAGCCGTATGGCGTTTGGCCCCCTGAGTGGCTAAAGGGAGGGTTTGATGAGTCGGTGGGCAAATTGAGCCTTCATGCTTTATTCTGACACGCTGACAATAACCCATCCCCATTGGTGGCCTGTTTCCAGAGCCAGGAACTGTGAGACAGTTGTTATTATGCATTGTTAGCGCAGACGATATTTGGCCTCAGGACATAAGACTCTACGTTAGCTTGAGGGCATGTAGCAACAGTATGTTACTGTATGCCGATGAAATAAGGGGTCACTTTTCAAGATGATGGGTCACTGTTCAGTGCTTAATGAGGCCTTTGTTAAATGAGTAAAAAGTTAATGAGTGCAAAGGATACTTCCTGATATCTTTTCACTGCGTTAGATACAGAAGAAAAGATAAAAAATTAACTATGGCCTACAGGTGCTCTATAGGCTCAAATAAAACTGTCAGCCAAGTGGTGTATATTAAGTTGCTGTTGCTATGATAAAGATACGAAAAAAGTGGAGAGGCAATAAAATGAAAATGTATTCTTGTCACATGAAAAGGATCACAAAAAGCTGACTGTGGATGAGGCGTTTCAGTGTTAACCCTAACCTAACCCCATTTTATAGCCTAAGGGCGTCAGTATGCTCCAACCAAAGTGCCTGTTGGATGGTGGAACAGCATGCGAGACCTCTAACCCCTGCAGCTTTCTGACATCAGAATACATACACGTATATATCTGGAAATTATAACCCAAGAAGTGAGCTCACTTCTCGCAGTGATTGGAGAGCAGAGGTGTGAAAGTAAGCAGAGTTTGAACTTTCCTCACTCTTTTTTTCTTATTTATAACTTTAAAGTTATATATATTTGTTGCTTTTGAATGTACAAATGAGTGCAGCACTACAAATGCAGGTCAGGAGAGTCTGTCTGAAAGTGTGCACCTTTATGCTGAGTGATTGTGTCTCATTCCACTCTATGACAGATGGCTTTGTAGCCTGCCTTCGAGCAATCGAAAAGGCTATAATAACCACGTTTACCAACACAACACATGTACAAATGCTGTCTCTTCTGAGTAAATAGCCACCTTAACCCCCAAACAGTCATGTTTTGCAGCATGTAACAGTGCTTGTCTCCAGTTCAAGTTAATGTTACAAAAATAAATGAATCCATTGAGCTTATACATGCTCCTCTTGTATCCTGTGATAGGATACATATAATACTAGTTATCCTCTTAGCCTTTAGTGTATCAAATCTGAAAGACCTCCCATTAAATGTTAAGGAGCACACAACTCCAGCTTTACCCCTCCTGTTTTTTCTCTCGCCTCTAACGTGGAGGCGTCGTATCGGAGAAAGGCGAATTCCCCAAATGGGACTTGAAGGAAAACAAGGAAGCGGAGAGCTCCAGGGAGCAGGGAAACTTGTTCACTGGCAAGCATAGATAGATGAGGTCTGAAATACTCTAATGGGTAAGCAGAACCTCCTGTTGAGGAAAAACACACAAACAAACACTTCCATGTGAAACGCTGTCAGTGGAGTATTGATGGGAGCTGAGTGTGTATGGAGCTGTGGTGTTTGTGTTCTTCATGACTTTATGCTGGTGTGAGGGTAAAATGGGGGGGTAAAAGATCCATCAGAGCAATGCACCACAACTCAAATAATAACCCACTTAAGCGATACCATTAACCACGCGGCCATCGCCCCTTGCCCCATGAACCTTATTTGCTTTGATTGCCCCTGCTGCCCTGTTTTTTAACACCACACTCATGCACAAACACACAGCCACATTCTCCCAGTGAACACGTAGCTCTACATGTTGCTTATTGTAGGCAGTCCTTAGGCCTCACTTGATTCTTTCAACCCACCCAAAGTTAAAGGTTACTGGGTTCTCATCTTTCAACGCCCCTGCCTCTGATTGGAGCCAAGCCGCGAGGCAGATTGATAATGAATAAAGTAGCAGTGCACAGACTTGATAACAATCCAGTACGGTGCAATAAAGAGGACTTGGCCTGGACATGGGATCAACTCCTCGCTCTTTGAAGCACCGCTGTCATAGTAAAAGGTGCTTCAGCTTTGATAGGCTCGTATACACGCCTGTGAAAGTCCATATTGGGAGAGCCAAGCCTCTAATTTCCACCTACAGAGGAAGTGACCAGTTTGTCTTTGACTCACGTTTAATTGGTCAACTTTACTGACAGCACTTGACTCAATAACCGTTTATGACCCAAGAGTTTTATGTGTTGTTTTTGGATGCGGCAGGAAGCACGGGTTGTGAAGTTTTGAAAGGCACAGTGAAGTGGCAGCATGTGACTGAGAGGTTTATTGATAAGAAAGTGTAAGGTGAGAGACCACAGCGTTATTTTGTCATGTTTTGTTCATAGCATATCTTGGAAAAAGGTGGTAGTTTGATGAGGAAATGGTGTGGTGGAAAATAAAGGAGTGGAGGGGTCAAAGGTTTGTCTCACGCTTAAAGCAAAAGAGTTTTCTTTTTCTTTTTCTTTTTTTTTTTTAGAAAACATGACCTCGCCCTTATCTTAACACAGTGTTTTATCTTAACAAAAGTTGTTTTAAGCACACAGTGGCACACAGGAAATCATTTAGAAAACATTTGTGCAAAATGTAATTTTTCGTTATATTTTTAACAATAATGTATGTTTGAAGTGGAAAAAAGATGATGGAAAGTAAAGGAGGTAAAGGATTTGTGCAGGTCAATTCCCAACTAATACCACAAACAATGTGCTTTTTTCTTTATTTATCAATAAACATGGCCCTACTAGAACTTTAGCACCCTTTTTGTCTTGACGAACAATGTTCTGTGATTAATCTAAGCAAATAAAGCTTAACTTATCATTTGGCAAGTCATTGTACATAACACATAATCTGCCTTTCTGATCTTTTCCTCTCATTTTTTCTATTATCAGTATTTTTTTAATTACATTTTGGCCTTCACATGGATGTATAGACGCATAAGCTCTCATCTGTACTGAGCACTGTGATGTCTGTTTGCTTTTGCAGAGAATGTTGAACTTTGACACCCAGTGATGTTTTTGAGTGTTTTCACATCACAGTGTCCACTCTGTGAGGCATTATTAAGATCAGAGTGAACTAATGGAGCGAGTATTTGCATGAGTGAATGTGCAAATGCTGTGTTTGTGTGTGTGTGTCCCTAGAGCAGGTTGATTGTAAGGGGCAGTGAAAGAGCAAAGAAAAGCACATGCAGACACACACTCACACACACACATACACACATACTCATAGCACAGAGCAGATCTAGTCTAATTAAAACGCACAGCGGTGATTTCAGGGGCTCTGAGAAAGAGTGTGCGTGTGTGTGTGTGTGTTTTTGCATTAGGTCGCTGGCTTCAGCATGATCGCCCGTCAAATGAAACAATGTATTCTTCGGGACCTCAGGGTTTCCATTTGAGTATTCAGACGCGGCGCTGCAACGAACTGTGGCTGTTTTATGTGAAAAAAAGTTGATAATTAGTCCCACAGTGACTGAACAATGAGATGGAGAGAGAAGGGGGGGGCATTGAAGGAAGAGGAGACAGCGCTTAGCACACTTAATGCTCCGACCTGACACTGTCTGGGAATCATTGATCAATTGTTGATTTTTTTTCTTTATTTCCCCCCAACCCTTTTCACTCCTTCATCATACCTCCTGCCGCTCAATAATCAGTAAATTAGAATCAATCCACTTGTCTGATTTGATTAGCAGCAACATTAAGAAACATTTCTCATCAACCTGAGTGCTTTTTGTCGGGTTCTTCACTTGCCCACTGGTTTTGGAAATGGGAGTAGATATCAAACTACTGTCATTTGTGCTTTTTCTCTTTTTCTTTTTTGGAAACCCTCATTCATTATTTTTTCAAAAGGGTCTCTGGTAATAATTAGCAATTAAAATGCTGTCTTTTTGCCTCACTTTCGCCTAATTAGCTTGACAGAGACATTGGGTACTAATTCTCTGTGGTTCCCCCCCCCCAACATCCACACATACACCCACTGAACTCCCCTCCGCATGCATACACACAAACACAGGCAAATCTTTCTGAGAAACCATGGCAACACCTCGCATGTTGTTGCAGTGATCTGGGCTCACCTTGTCATGTTGCTGCAGAATTAACCAAATCAAAGTCAGAATAGGCTCTGACATCCCTGAAGTGATTATTAAGCAGCATGAGATGTTTGCTAGCGACGGCATCTATACTGAAGAGAACACTTGTCCTTCCTTGGATGAAAATATATCAAAGAATTACAGATTAAATCATTTTTGTGCCTAAAAATATATTATCCATTATATGAACTGTGCTAGACAGTATTTTGCACCTTCATATTCTAAATTTCCTCAGTCTAATATTTTTTTGGGCCTTGAATTTGAAGATTTAATCAGTGTTCAATATTCAGCGGTTGTACAATACGTCTGCAACATCATAAAATCATTTTAAGACACAATAAGAGATATTGTATTCCAAAAATAACTAATGAGTCAGCAGCAGAGCTGTAAACACCACCGAGGAGTCTGAGGGCTTGTCTTCTGTGTTATTTTGAGGGGATTTGGGGGGTTTCAACAGCCTAGAAGGAGTTTATGCTTTCTAATTTAAAATGTATACATGATTCCAGTAAACTTTGACTGGATTTACTTAAATTTTACTACCTTTAGGCCAACAAAAATTCATTTAATAAAGATCTATAGCCAGGCATTGACAACTGACCCCGTACAAAACCTTACTTTTGGAAATAACAGGACATGAGCCGAGTTTTTTCATTTAACAAAACATATTAAACTGCTTCAATACAGCATAAGAGCATTTAATGGCAACTTTTAACACCTGCAGTGAGTATTCAGGATGTATTTAAGTTTCAGTATTTTCCCAACAGAATTTTATTCTTGGTGGTGTGGAAACAACTTTGAAACCAAATTCAGAGAAGAAAATTTACAGAAAATACAGCTGAACAGTTCTAAATAAAATAAGGCAAATCTGAATCCAGTGGAAAGATTACAGGTGAGGGCAAGTGCAGCGTCTCATGGACTCTTTCCTAAAATCTTGGCTGTAGCCCTCATCAGCAATAATATAAAACCAGTCCCCCCTCAGAAACTTTCATTCCCATGTCTTTGCTACATTTGTTTAATGTGCAGATGAAAACAAGTCTATTATTTTTCTTGTTGACCTGCGTAGGACGTGTGTGTGTTAAAGCCTTAAGCCCACACTCTTACTGGGTTAGCTTATGTAAGGCTATATTCATCCTTCTCCGAGCTTTTACTGGCATGAAAGGTGGTTCTGGAGTCTGATAGGGGGTCAGGCAGCTGAGTGGCAGCAGGAAAAAGCACATGTCATGTTTGTTTCGAGCCTCCTTTGTCACGGGCCACACCCCCTCCCCCTTTTCCTGCCCTCCTCTTGGCCTTATTTAGCCCCCCGCCATGTCACCTAGAGGTCAGGGTGAGAACGCACACGTTACACACCAGCTCATACATACACAGGCAACACAGGAGCAAACAGGCGCACACACACACACCCATACACACAAAGATGGTAATAGCATGGTAGAGTGCATCATAGATGGAAGTGCCTTGAAGGACCTGCTTCTCATTCTCTAGACCTCATTAGCTACTGATTTATCTCCCCCTCCTTCCTCCTAATGCTCTGGGTGGGTGGATGGGGTGTATGTGTGTGTGTGTGAGCGTGTGTGTGTGTGTGTGTGTTGGGGGGGTATACTGTGTGAGAGACAAATATTATGTGTATTTCCATGGATTAGTGTCAGTGCCTGTGTGTGTGTGTGTGTGTCTGAGATTTGGTGTGAAAGATGGTATATTTTAGTGTGTGTGGGTCCGGAGGTGTCAACTAGACACAGGGACTCTGTCATTCCACATTAGCTCGCTGTGAGCACACTCGACCTGGGGTCAAACAGATTAATAAAAGATCATACACACACACACACACACACACACACACGCACACAGAGCTACTATCTGATTAAATATTCTGCAGCCCTACGCTTCATAATCATGACAAGTACACACAGCGCTCTGGTCCACCATTATCCATTTAGCAAATTTTTGTCTTGTCTTGCAATAATCTGCTCAAACCCCCTGTGAGCTTATTATTGTCAAGGAAAAGTGCTTATAGCTGCGCGTAAAGGTAGGATTTTGGAAAGATGCAAAATGTATTTTGCATAAGGAATTAATAGTGAAAAGACTTCCCACCAAGAGGAATTCTTTGCACCCTGTAGTTAAAGTTACAGTTTTTCACGAGTGATGCTTTAAAAAAAATCTATTTTTCACTACCAATTACAATACATTCTATTTTGTTATAATATAAAAAGAACGGTGAAGGTGTAAGGTTAAGGAGGAGCTCTGGTGCTAATATGACTGTAACTCTGGCCTACATAATTCATGGACTCCTGGGGAATGAATCTCTCAGGAGGAGAATCTTTTTCTTTTCTTTTCTTTTCTTTTTCTTTTACCTGATTCCCTCTATATCGCAGTCTCCAGAGAGGATTCAGAGGAAAAAAAGCAGGGGGGGTATTTCATCATGTGGTGCATTCTGAAGTCCTCTTTTAAGTAAAAAAGAAAAAAAAAAAGCCACAACCAAAGATGACAATTTGCACCACTGTCCCCTGATAAATGAGCAGACTCATTATTCTAACCTTTTTGTCTTTGCAACGTGAACCATTACAGCCCCTTCATTTATCTCCAAACTGACGGTACTGTGACACTGCCGTGAGTTATAGTTCCTGAGCTGTAATACACAGTCAATGACATATTGAAGTGTTATCTGGGACATTAATTTAGCAAAGAAACTGATGTTAATTATACCCAACATGATTTTTCAATGCTGTGGGTAATCTTTTGCTCCCCCTCAGTGAATCTGTTATCATGCACCTGGCCTAAATACAGGACCAGGTGTGCACACAGCTGCCAACCAGGTTCTGTTATTATTTTCATTACTTTGTTCTCAAACTTCTCAACAGCCAACCTCATCATACCTGACTTTTTTTTCTGTTGTTGCTTCCTCTTGTAGACGTGAAGAACCTGGAGAACTTCCACCTGGTGGAAAGCGTCCAGGAGCAGGTCAACGCAGCGCTGCTGGACTACGTCATGTGTAACTACCCGCAGCAAACGGACAAGTTTGGCCAGCTGCTCCTCCGGCTGCCGGAGATCCGAGCCATCAGCCTGCAGGCCGAAGAATACCTTTACTACAAACACCTGAACGGCGACGTGCCCTGCAACAACCTGCTCATTGAAATGCTACATGCCAAGAGAGCTTAGGAGGGGACTGCGCTACCCATGATGCAGCTGCGCAGAGTTTTGCTGCAGTCCAAAAACTCCAAATAACGCTTTCACCAAACTGAACCTCCAGCTCAGACTTGACTGTGTCACGAGCACACACAAAGAACATATGGATCCCTTTATTCTAAAATACAAATAAATAAATGAAAATAGTCTGAAAGAGGAGGCGCTTCTCCTCATCCACACAAAGACAATACTAAAAGGAAAACAGTAAAACACTTGAAACTGACACTGCATTTGACACTTGGCACGGGATGTAATCGTCTGCACTTGCACAGACTATCAAGACTGGCAGGCTGCAACTTAGAGAATTAACAACCCTTGAGTGTTTTAGCGCTGGTGACGCTGTGAGTGTGCTGAGACAGGAAGTTGAGCAACACCGCCCACCTTTCAGACAGCCCTGTGACTCAAGTGGTGGCTTATTTTGGTTCGACGATCCTCCGGTGTGCTCTCTCGCTGAAACCGGCTTTTAGCCGTCGTTGGTACTGTAAAGACAAACGGACGAGCAGCCAACCAGGCCAGAGACTCCTGCCTGCCATCACGTCTGTTTTTCAAACTCACATAAGATGCCTGCCACGGCAGCTTGACCTGACTGAAAAGGGAGAACTGATGGTTAAAAAATAAAGGTCTAAAAAAGGAACATTCTTTAATGAACAAAATGATAAACAGGCCAATAAGAAGAAAAATAAGATGTTTTTTTTTCTCTTGTAACGGAAGTCATTTGCTTCTCATGGTCACCTTGTGGTTCCTCTTTCTTATTCCACCTCCCCGAATCATCTTAAACTATGTACCTCAGAAAGACCAGTGTTAAATAAATTCAATTAATATTGTCAGCTGAAACAGTTGTATTTATAGCCCTTTTTTCCTGCAAAAAACACCCTTCCTTCGAATTATTTCATAACAACTGGAACAAAACAAAGTGTGATTCTGGAGACGGAGAAGGATCGCCCCTGCCTTTGTCCGGAAAGACCAAAGCCTGCTGCAGAACAGAAGAAGGAAATTACAAAAAACCTTAATAATCAGTATTATAAGAGAAAAAAAAAAAGATTTGTGATGTCACAGTTATGTGAGTCTTGCCTTATTTCATTACCATGCTAGCTAACCGTGCAGATGTGAATGGAAATATGTACAAATATATATATAAAGTATTAATGTTGTAAAAAATTAAAAAAGAATAATTCAACAGGTGTTTACATTCATGTGGTCATATGGGAGAGAACTGTGATGAAGCATAAATTGCAAAGCAATGATTTCCTAAAAAATGAAACCAACGAAATGAAAAAAAAAAAGAGAGATCCCTCTGGTTTGCTTTCTTTGGTGTGTGTACAGTGTTTTATTTTTTATTTGTTTTGAGCAGTACTTAAATTATGTCGTGAGACACTAAAATCAAGAAGGAATCACACTTAAAATATTCATTTCTATTTGTGTCTGCTGGCATTCAAACATTTGTTTCTTAAGCATTTCTGTACAAGGGTTCCGTTTCACTTTCACCCTTTTTTGTAGACTTTTTTCTCTTTTTTTATTTACAGTGCTTTTACCTTTTTGATGTACAGTATGTCACTGGTTACGCTTAATAATGAAGATAATTTATTGGGTCTATGGGTTTCCATCTATGTGTTACATGACGTGAGGTGTCTGCGCCAGAATAAATTTGTTTACTGTAGCATGTTCTTGTTTTGTTTCCACGAGTAGTTCAGAGATGCAGGTCTGGAGCAAAATAACGGGTTTTCAATGGAGAAAAAAAAAAAAAAAAATCACTGCAATTTTATTTTTGGTCTTTTCAAATGTTCATGCAAGTGTGTACATTGAACAGAGTATTGTGTTTTGAAGCGAGTCGGTGGGAAAGACGTTTGTGCCACATCAGTTTTTCTCACTGGATTTCAGCCTGCATCACTATTCTGTCCAGTTTGCTCTTGTACCAAAGACTGCATCTGTCCCCCTGTGAGCTGTGACTTCTAGTATTGTGTCCAAAATGAACAAAACTGGCTTGTTTTTTTCTTTCATTTTTCCTCAAAACATCCTAAATTATTTTCATGTGGACTTTTTCACATGTACAGTAGTTGTTGTTACTGTTTTTTCAAAAATGTCCCAGTACTTGCTTCCCACAACCACCTGTGGTGTTTATTTGTTTACCTGTAGACACTTTGTTAAGTCATAGAACGATCGAGTCTTTCGATGGCATGTTTAATGTACAGAAAATTCACCTAAATCTCATGTCATCAACCAAATCGTAGCCACAAGCTCCATTTTCTCACGCCCTCATTAATTGTGTCGACTGATCGGACAATCTTTTATCCCCCCACTTCCTCAGATCCTGTGTTCAGGTTCTGCAGCTGCCTCGGACTTCCTGTAACACAAAGGTGAACTTTATACAACATGCAGGCAATACAGTTATGCGCATTAATGTGGCCATTGCAGAAGTTCATTTTGTGACTGCATCTTTGGTGACACTGCTGCTGCAGTCCAGGAGTTTGACCGGAGACTAAGTTTAGTAACAGCTTGGAGAATAAGCTTTCTGTCATTTCAGCTAGAAGTTAAATTCAGACGTTTGCTTTCCAACAGACCAGGGCAGTCAGGACAGACTTATATGCAGCATAAATGCTTTATCAAGGACTTAAACAATGACTACCTTTGCGCTTACACACGCTCATGTACACAGTCACCCCGGACCCACAATTCATCAAAATGCTATTTCCCTGTCGCTTGTCTCTGACTTTTGCCCCTCCTGTCGACATTCTGACCACCCCATCACCACCCCTGTCCTGGGGAGTGTCTCTCTGAGGCGAACTGAATTTTTCTTCATATTTCAATAAATAATTATGCTTATAACACCAGATTCTCACTTCCTGCGCACACGAACACTGTCCAGTTCCATTACATGTGTTTTTTTTTTTGTTTTTTTTTTGGGGGGGGGTGGATAGCTATTCCAACGATCCTTGAATAACATTATCGTAGAACAACATCGAGGAAGGAGATTAATTCCCAAGTGATATGTAGATTTAGAAATGTATTATTCTATAGAAAAAATGTTCAGTTCCTGCTGATGTTGGCACGTAGAGGGAAACACACATGAAATTACATTTCTGTTTGTTAATATATGTAGGTACTTCATTTCTCAAATTTGTGTCTTCAGGGCAATGCTCCTTAAACCCATTTTGTCTGTTGTTAGCAGCATCAGCTCGGGATCATAGATGACAAGAAACGGTGCTCCATTGTGCAGACACGTTCTCTTCTGTTTCATGATTAGAATCAAACACGACATGCAGGAAAATATGATTTCACTGTTCTGTCTTTTATCTTACTGTCTTTCTGGCCGCTGCTTGATCGTTGACAGAGTGATAGGAAACACTGGGAGAGTTCAGGAGCAGGGAATGTTAGCAAAAGGGGCTTAATCCATTTTTGATTTGTCTGTGAATATTATGCCTTCTTCTGTACTCGCAGAATCAAGAAAGATGCTGGACAACATCACCCAGCTTCTGCTTCATCTTATATTTTCCAAGTCATTCTGGCCTTTATTTGATACTTTGACAGTTCCAGCGGAGAGAGAAGGGGATGCCGTGTGATGAAGGTGTTCACCTCAATCAAACCAGGGCCATTGCAGTCACATGATATGCAGCTCACACTAACGGGTCACAAGTAGGCCCCATCACTCAGTTCATGTTACACCATGCAGTACGACCACACACTTTACTGGACAGTAGCGCTTTCACAAGCAAATGTACAGCAAGTGAGGCCATTACAGAGAATACAGCATGAAAAACACAAATCTGAAAACTTGGAATTGAAGTGAAAATTACATTTGAGGCGTTTAGCTTACATTATTATCCAACGCAATTTAAAATGAGAGTTTGAAGCAGAGTCCTGGATCACTGCACACTATAGAGAGTGCTGCAGGGATGACGCATGTTTGTAGGCTGACCTGGAAGTTAGCATCACCCTGGTTCCCTCAACAAAAAGTTCGGTGGGATTTTTCCATTGGATTCTGGATTATTGCAGAAAATAAGGTCTGTAACAAGCGAAAGATGAGGATGCTTACACATTTTGTTCTGCAACATCATCTTCACATATGAACATCACTTTTATGATTTTCAAAGCGTAAATGCAATCACCAGAAAGCTAACGTCAGGCTATAACTTAACTACACCATGGTCACATGGCTTCAACGTCACCACCACTAAGCTTCATAATGCAATATACTATATACACTTTATAAATCTAACAATTGGAAATTTTGAGTGAGAATAGTTTGCAAGAGCGCGAGTTTCAGTGTTCAGTGTGATGACGTTTAATGTCCCCAACAAGCTCCATGGTCTCATTTATAGCAACTTAGCAATCGCCTTTTTTAAAAACCTTAAAAGCTTTAAAGTTCACAAGTGTGGTATTTACTGACAAATTTTATGTGGTACAACAACATGTGAAAATCTCTTAAGGTTAACCACAGTCCTTATTTTAGACACCTGGCCAAAAACCTATTCAAAAAACCCACCGGAGGGAACTCAGTTCCAGGTTTTAGGACTCATTCCTGCAGCACTTTGTTTGGACAAAGATGAATCAAACATCCCTGCATCTCTACAATGATCATGGGTGATGCAAAAATGGAAGAGTTAAGGAAAAAGGAGCTATGATACAAAGAAAACATTTCATAAAGTCTGTGAAAAAATGAATCACAATATGAAACTACAATCACCGTCACCAGCCCGGTCAGTCAACGTAGACGAGGCCGTAGCTTTTCTGAGGCGCAGGGCTGCGAGGGAAACAGGACGCCGCAAACTCCAGCTCCATGGGAACATGAAGACTACAGCCAGCCGGCAAGGCTCCCACTTCTGAGGAAAGGGGCTCCTGGGTGGGAGAAGGGGTCACAAAACACGGAGGTCACAAAATACACTGGTGAGGGTGGGAGAAGACACAAGGGACATTTCCCACTTCATATTAGGTGAAAGTTGTATTACAGACTACCTATTTGTAGTTATGGTGTCTTCACGTCTTACTGAAGCACCGATTGTCATTGAATTTGATCACACATCCAAACATAACCAAAACTACCCCGTCCTCTTTAAAAAAAACAGCCCTTCTAATGGCTTGAATGATCCGTCAGTGTCTTTAAACACATTTGGATTTTCATCTTTTGTTTCAGTCGTGCCACCATAAAAAAACTGCCTCACTAATATTTGCAATAAGTCTTTTTGAATCACAAATTGATGAAATAGCAAAATATTTTAAAAAAATTATATGAAATGTCTTCAAGCCTAATTTAGAGAAACCAGTTAACATCAAAAGCAATTAAACTTTAAAGTGCAGCTCTGTTCACTGTGTCTCAACTTTAGACTCCACTCATCCCACAACCTTCAGCAGGACAAGTGATGGTGTTTAATGCAAATTAGACCTCCATTATTTATTGAAACATGGCTATTACAAAGTGATGTTTGGCATTATGTTAATGAGCTATCTAAAGACCTTCACCTTCCTAACAGGTACAGTGTTGTGAAAAATACTTGGAATCATTATCTAACAAATGAAGAATCATTTTCCTGATTCTCCTTGTATTTTATAGCATGCAACACATGACATCAGCCCAGACCGATCAGATGTCAAACCACAGCAACACATACAGTGTTCAGACTCCTTCTGTAACTACCTGTAACACCGGACCTGCCTTACCCTCTCTCTGGTGCATTCGTGTCTTTTAAAGTTTTCTTTAATACACAGTGCAGAGGGTCAAATGTACATTTTGCCCTTCTAAAAGCTGTTAAATGGTTGCCTGTTTTACTAGCTTCATCATACTGGAATTGTAAAAGTCTCTGCAAACTTGATCTGAAAGAAGCACAGTGCAGCAAAAAACTGCTGACATTGTTTCTGTAATCGAGGACAGCAGGCTTTTTAACTTCTCAAGATTTTTACAAAACCGAAATCCAGCAATGATAGCCAACAGGTTTCTTGAATGTCCACTGTAAACGCAATGACAAATCAGGCTTATTATTACAATTACCCTTGTTCAGTTTTTTCTCAGTCAAATAATGAGGGATCATTTGATTGCTGAGGTATTGATAAAAATGTTAGTGCTGTTCTCGTGCAGCATTAAGGATGCCGGTCACAGTCGGGCAAGAGGCCAGCTCAATCCCCGGCGCACAGCATTGCAATCCTCACTTGGAGCTTGGCTTGCAGTGCCTGGCCTCCTGTCTGTAAATGTGTTAAACCTGCTTTCACTCGCCCTGAATTTGTATAAATAATGTATATACATTTATCCACAGACTCTAACAAGTGCAGCCTCAGGTGAAAATACTCAGAAATGCATGCTATGCGCATCCCTGAAGGTGGACATCAGCTCCAAACCGACCAACTCAAAAGATAACCACACAGAGAGCAAGGAAAAAAAAAAAGAAAAGCACAAATGAATAACTTGCCAAAAGCAACATAAACACACATACACACAGTTTTTCTCTTTCTTTCTCCTTCTCTCTTACATTCACACTCACACAGACGCAGTGCTGTCAGTTTCTAAACAAGTTTTCCTTTCCATCACACAAACAGCCCCAAGTTGTGTCTGCCAGTGTGATGTGGAGCTTTTAAACTCTGGAACCACTTCACTCGTGTTTACCGAGATGCGCTTGTATGTTTCCCTGCATTGTCATAGCGCAGTCAAAGAGAAAGAGATTGAGGGCACAAGAAAAAACAAAAGCTTTTGGAAATGTTCCAAGATTGCAAGAAAAGGTGCAACTGAACACTGGAATGAGCCAGTTTGGTATTCAGTCCAGTTTCAGGCAGGACCGGAGGCCAAAGAGGCCTGAGAAAAGCACAACCAGTCTGAATAAAATGAACACCCGCTCAGCGCCACATGGTGGCAAAACTCGTCTTCGGTGGATTCATCAGCAAGGATAACCTACTACAACAATCACTTTGTAACAGATTATCAGATTTGATCATACACTATGTGAAATCTTAATTCTTTACCTTTATTTGAAACTTTTTCTCAGCAACCACAAGTTTTAAATACATGCAGGATTGAGCATGCCTGTGTGTATTCACCTCAGTATTCGCCTCTGTATTTTTCCCGTTGAACTTAATTGTTCCCTCAAATTAAAAAGACCTTCCCTGCAAATTAATTGAACCATTATCACATGAAAGCACACAGTCAGAACAGGCACTGCCTCCGCTGAGTAAAGTCAATTTGCATGCAAGTGTACAACAGACACTGACCATCGTCTTATTGTTCATTAGCGAGTGACCACCAAGTTCTCACTGGTACTGCAGTTCATATCAGAATCCAAAGTAATAAATAAAGAATATGAGAGCTTTGGTAATTATTTCGGACAGTGGTGGGTCCTGATTTCATAAAACCAGCAGACGTAAAACTGCATTCACTGCCATTTTATTTATATTTCTCTTCATATATCAATGTACTCACTACAGATTGTTCAAAGAAAAATATTGGGACATAATCTCCAAAACCTAGAGAAAAAAACTTCATTGCATTGTATTGGTGAACAAAGCGGTTTATTCGTTTGTTTCAGAGTGTTAAAACTGCTAGAGGCTTACAGATGATGAACAAGAAGGCTAAAAAGAAACAGCACGACTCTTCAGAGAGGCAATTAGCCAACTTTCTAATCACTTATACCAAACAGCAACTGGGGGACCCATTTTTTTGGCGGCCTGATGGACAAACTTTAAAAAATGTAAAGATCAAATTAATAGGCAAGCATTGTTAATGGGAACACTCACTATTGTTATGCAAAAGCCTCACTGTGGCATGCAAAACAAATACACTAAGGTTTGGAGATGGAATGGTTCGAAGGCCGCTGCCGTTTCATTTCAAAGCATGCATTATACATCATTGTGCATAAAGAGGAAGCCTACAGCATTATGATGTTTTTTTTCCACGATGATTATCCTTTATTAGTCATTAAAAAGAGAGCGAGAGAGAGAGAAAAAATACAACTTTTAAGCACCTGAACCTCGCTGCCAGCATTCCATTAATTGCCTGCACAATGGGGAGAGCCTTTGGAGATTTTTCAATTTCAAAAAATGAGGAGCATGCATTCATTCAGTCGTGCTCATGTTATACCGGCACTTAAATCCTACAGAGCTCACATAAAAAAGGACTCAAGGTTGCATCCGATTGAAAGCCTCCAACTACAGCCACTTCAGAAATCCATTTAGCAAGCGGGGGGTTAGAACATCTAATTCAAACAGAGTCGCCCTGTTAAAACGGTTGCACCGATGTCTTTTAAAAACACACACACACACACACACAAACACAGGCACTTTAGGTGCACACTTTCCTCCCGTGTTTGCTTGGCTCCATTGTAAGAAAGATGAACCTGGCACACAGAGAGACGGCAAGGCACAAAGAATTAATCTTGCCAGACCTCAGCCAAGTGGCGAAGGTGAAGCACGTGGACCCTTAACCTTTGCTTTGACAGTGTCAGAAAGAGTTCTCTGTGGGGACGTCAAGAGAAAGAGGTCTGAGGCGTCTGTAATAACCTGACAACCTGACAGTCCCGACACTGTTCCTCAGCTGCAGAGAATGTTTCCTTACAACAATGTCCAAAAGAATAATTACATTTTTTTTTTTTTTTTTGCTTTCTGGAAGCAGAGACAATTCTAACAAAAACAATTCAATTAAAAAGAGAAGGGGAGGGAAAATTTGGCAGTTACATGTTTTATTTGTTGAGAAACTAATGGCAGATTTTCTTCAATCATCAGCCACGACTTGTTATTACACTTTATAGCTATTATTATTTATTTATTCATTGAACAGCCTAAGATAATTGCTTGTACTTATACTTTAACACATAAACATTGGCCAGAAAAACCTCCCCCACAGAACTGTCCAGACAAGTGACTATTTTCAAACTATCAATGGTTTTGAACTCGTTGTTCACCAATTATGCCGCTCTGATTCTGTTCATTCCTGAGAAACTGCTGGTTTTACTGCAAGAAACATGAAATGCATCACCTTTTCCTGGAAAAGACTGCAGACTATTAGACAACAGTATCAGCCTGTCTTGTACTCATAAGTGAAGGTGTTTGTGACAGGTGCTTTGGCAGAGAAAAACAAGCTATAGGGAATCAGGACACCCACACACTGTCATTACTTGCTTATTTATTTCACAGAAAGTCTGAGTTTGTGACCTTACACAAAGTGTTTAAAACAACAAAAGTAGAGATGTTCATGACCAAAGAATAGGCCGAACCAGACTGACAGGCACACACACGAGGGCTAACAAACACACAACTTAAACTGCATGTTTGTGACAACACTGTATTGAAAGATTAACTATCAGAGGCTGTTGCATGCCCTCATCTTAATTCTAGTTCTATACCCAAAAATAAGTAATTGCTCTCAAATCTGAGGATAGATGCAGGCGATTAACTTTATTTTTGATGGAAATCTGACAGAAATCTCTCCACAAGGATTAGACAACTCTGGTGCGCATCATTTAGCTCATTTAGACTCGTAACTGGGGCAGGCCAGTGGCCTCAGATCCCATCACATAAAACCAGAACATTTTTAATCTTACAGGACCACTGGCAGTCTTGAGCTGTGACCAACAGCTGAGGAGCTGAAGAACCAACATGGAAAAGGATCATCACCAATCACACATACACCCCTTACATGGCTAACATGGATTATACTCATATATATGGCTATATTAGGGCTGCCCCCTAAAAGTCGATGATTTGACTCATCAGTCGAGAGGACCCTGAGTCAACTACCATTTTGTAAGTCGAATCACTGCACTTTTTCAGCTGTGCCACTCTGCACTCAGACTCTTAAATTGAACACAAACCATCAAACTAACTGTGATGGAAGGGGCGATAGAAACGGAGGGCAGTGTGAGATGGTGTGACTCCACTTTGTTGGTTGCTCCAACGATCTCTGCTTTGGTGACGATTGTCAGTGAAGGCACTAAACCATTTTGAAGCAGACAGTGATACAATGTTTGGCTGACTGACCAGAGAGATGCTCTGTGTCAGGCTGGGATTTTTAGAAATGAACAATGAGCAGGATGCACATTTTACTCTCTCAAACTGTGTGGAAATCTGATGTCACATCATTGATGACAAAGAAAGGCATTACAACATGAGTCTTACAGGTAAAGCATGACTCATGTAGGCAGATAATCTACATACACCTATATATATAGTATATACAGTATACATAATTGAATAGCCAAATCTGATTCGGTTGACAAAATTCTAAGTTGGATACAGCCCTCGGATCTACACAGCTATTTATCTACAGAAAAAAAATACAAAGATGGACACTTAATGATGCCTTTTGAGCAAACAATGATGCCAACATTACTGAGCTGAGAGGTATGAAACAAACAAAGGCAGCAAATGGTTTGGCCAGCAGTGCTTCGACTGAATGCTTTCCATCAAGGCCCTGTGCAATTTCAACCAGATGCCTGAGCAGGTGATATACAGCATTTGAAAACACCCTTTTTTAAGACTGGCCTTAATGTAAGAGTTTTCACTGAACTGTCTTTACTCCTTAACTGTCTTTTTAACATCAGTGCTTGCAGTGTAAGCTTTTTGTTTCTTATTGCAAAGTGCTACATAAATGTTGCAGAACAAAAAAAAAAGGAATACATGTAAGTCACTAATCAAATACTGTATATCCTTGAGTGTACTGCATTCCATACCTGTGACAAAAACAAAAGATTCTGCTTCAGTTTAGTGCGCGTACATGTGTGTGTCAACAGATGGATTTAAGCATTTGTGCACGTGTCTCTGCACATACATCTGCAGGTCTGTTGGTGAGATCAATATCAAAACCCTTAAGAGGACTGAATAAAACAGACAGAAACTTTCCTTTCATCTTTCCCTCCCTTCAGGCCTCCTTTCTTTCCTTCTTCAATTGCTGGCAGGCCTTCAGATGCAAACAGCTGCTCTCACATTGTCACTGTGATGGGAAACTGATTATTTAGTCTGCTGTCCCTCCTTTGGGACAGCAATAGTTTCTGTAAGCTACTGAGCACTCTTAAGAGGCCGGGTCCTTTGCCAGAGGCGGCAATAACACTGTAATAGAGGCTCCTATAAATGAACATCACAGATATAAACATTGCTATGAAAAAGCAGCATATGGGCCCCAGGGAAGACGTTTGGGGAGCATCCCGTTAGCATCTGTTTGGAGCTGTGGGTCTGTTTTAGAGAGGCCAGGGGTTAAGTGTAACAGGGAAAAGGCTGCCTCTCATTGCCTGGAGTTCTGGGTTTGTCAAGCTGGTGTTGATCAAGCTCGACCTGACGAGGCCTGGATCCACACCACTGAATCACCAATTGACCCAATCATCCGTATTAAACTGTTAACTGTATAAACATTTGATTTTTGCAGTTCTGAACTTTCTGGTAGGGAAGCTAACAGGAAGAACGTTTGGGTGTACAGGCTTTGTGTTGGAAGGATCTCCAAGACCGTCGCTCAACTCTGCATGGCAGTGTAAGCTCTATGTTTTTCAGATACCCGACCAGGTCAATGCCTCAATCCAACAGTCCCCAGAGTGTCTATTTTGATTGGCCTTCTAACTTCATTTAAAGTAAACATCTGTCCAAACCACAGAATATGATACAGCCTCTGAAGAGGCTCTGGTCATTTTGTCTGTCGCACAACTCATTCACTACTCAGCTAGGGACAAAGATGAGCAGTTAGCTGATGCTGATGCAGAGGTATGATACATGTTCCGCTGCATCCTCAGAACTGCACTAAAGTAATGTCTGAGGAAATCATAAATACATGAATGAATTCTTCTAAATTGTTTAACCTTCTTTGAGTCTTTTATTTTGCTTAAAATGTTATTGTTATCGTGGACGATATTGCTGATTTTCTCTGGCAAAAAGCCACCAGCTGGCAGGGAGAGTTTATTGCTCATGCATGAACACCACATTACTACCAGTTATAAAATAAATGGCTAAAACAAAAAACACCTGTGTAACTATTTTCCCACAAGATCAGACTAGGTGAAAAAATACAGAGCTGGAAAAAACGAAGAACATGAATTTGCTCTGTCTAAACAAGGTTCCACTAACAATACCAACAATTTCTGAATTTCCAAATACAACTCTCAAAAACACAAATGTATAATAGATGGCACAGCATTGCTGAATCGACCTCCAGCACATAGATGCAAGATTGACAGAGAGTGGGCAGTATTCCAGTAGAGCTCATGTTAACTGGCATTTGACAAGTTCTTTCTCTGGGAGTGTACCAGAGCCTAACAGTGCACATCAAGCTCAGAGTCTAATGTGAGGTGAGTGATGTGAGGTGAGGTGAGGCTGTGTGAAGCCTGAGGCTGAACACCAAAACACAGGGCAGCCGTCGGATCAATAGTGGGCTTAGCCACAAACAAACGAGGTCGGGGCAGTGGGCTGCAGAGGCGATGTTTCCTGATAGACCTGGGATGGTCATTCATGTACACACATACATACACACACACACACACACACACACACACACACACACACACACGACATATTCATAATATTAATGGTAGTTTTTGTTGGCTTCTGCCTTCATATTGTATTTTCCTGCTTTTCTTCAGTGTTACACATTAAAAATAACATAGAATCAGAAAAGTATTAAAAGTAATCATTAAGTTTATTTATTCACAGAGTGACTGCATGGTTAAAAGACCAAACTTGATCTGTTGAAGAGTAGTTGGATTCAACTGTGCAGTCTACATGCCAAGCAGAAAACTTAAAGTCAAATAGCTTTGGAGTTATTATTGCATGATTACAGTGGATTTGGCAATAAGAGCAGCTATTCTACTTTCTTCTGATGTTATCAAGGATGTTAAAGCAGGAGTGATTAATAGCCTATTCTTTGTGTCACCACCTAATATGTCACGGTTTGAAATATAACCCCTCACTTACTTCCTATCCTCTCTGAAACCACTGTCAAGCATAAAAGTAATAGGAAACCAGCACCCAACAGTAAAATCCATGCTTTGTAATACCCTGCAGTTGTATTTGACCAATATTTTCATCTTGTTAGCAGGAGGACAGACACACCCTGCACAGCCAAATCAGAAACAGACATCCACAACTGATAAAAATGTCAGTTGAAATTTGTAAAAACTCATAAATAATGGATGCTCCAAGTAGGCAGGGGAGCATCTTCAATGAGCCCAGAGTGCCGAGCATGCTTTCTCATCTCCAAACCGAGGAGCCATCTTAATGACTGCGCCCGGAGACCTAGGGGTCTCCATAAACCCCCCGCCCCCAATTTACCCCAATCCCACCATCGGACCCCCCTCGTCAAGCCTGTCCATGCTCCCAACCACTGCATATCGTACAGAGGGGAGCATGAGCTCTTAAATTACACATTCACAGCAGCGGCCACTGCCCGTTTTAGGCAAATCAGCAGAAAATGAAACAAACAGGCACCTCAGGAAGGTCCATGCGTGTGCAATTGAGACATTTTTTTGGGGAGACTGGGGGGTGGGGTGGGGTCTCTTACGGCTTGTGGGGAGCAGAAAATGCAAATAATGTTACATCTAATTTTTGTGTTTTGTGGATGAAAGAGGCTGTTTAGCAGGTATCCATTTTGGTAAACTTTATTTTGTGGATATATCTCTATTTTATCCACTGACAGAGAGAAGGGAGAAAATTAAAAAAAATAGAGAAGTAGAAAGACAGGTTTTTTTTTTTTTGTTTTTGTTTTTTTCAAAACACTGGGCTCTATAGCATCCTGCATTATCAGGACTGGGGTCACCTCTGGGGAAGGATGACAGTGGATGGGGTAGCGACCACTATTCCCCTCTATTGACCTGAATTCAGACATAAACAGGAAATTGCCTACAGGAAGGAAGTCATATTTTTTACAGCTGTGCCCTGGACGAGGACAGCATTGTGCAAGAGCTACATTTTCTATATACGTAGGAGATCTGCTCAAGATGTCTGATGTTTACAATGAGCCATTCACTATCACACACAACCTGGAAAATGACAAGCCAGGCAGAGTGAGGCTAGTGTTTGTGTCTTGAAAGAAAACTGTGGTCATTGTCTTTTCCTGTCACCATTAAAAACGCTTTTTCCTGCACCAGCCACAGATAAACCTTTTTGTCTCATTGTTTTTGTTCCTGGATGAAGATCAAAGCATCAGGTCCAGACTTGGGGCTTGTGATCTGTCAGGGTGCAGGGATTTATATGGCACTTACATCCTACTATACTCATCACATCTGCAAGTCACAGTGATAAATCAGACTGACAAGCTACACAGCCTTACATATACATATACATATACATATACATATACATATACGTATGTATATATGTATACACTGTAGCCATAAGGCAACAGATTCTAGTTTTGAAGCAAAGGTGTTTTGTATTGTTTAAAGATAAAAAATACAGTTGTTCTGATGGGGTCTCAAGTCTCCTCTCTCTGTTATTGATGAGTTATTTGACTCATCAGTGCAATACCGGAGAGAGGTACCCGCAGGAGCACGCACACTTTTTACACACAAAAATGAAGAGGCATGATCAATTTCTCTGTCTGCCAAAAGGGCAGTTGAACTGGGCTGAGAGGTGGAGGCTGAAGATAGGGGGGAGGCAGCCAGAGCCCTACAGGAAGTGATTTAATGTCCAAAAAGACATGCGCTTGTTTTTGCTCTGTCTCTTTCCTGTTGTGTTCTGATAGGGACTTCCTCTCCCCAGTGGGGATGGATACGGGTGTCATCCGTCCATCCATCCCACCCACCCCCACCCACCCACAGCTCACGGAAATATCATTCTGCTGCCATGCAATCCATGCAAAAACCCATCAAACTCTTTGGACAGAGTAAATGGTCACAGAGGGGTGTGTGTGTGCATGTGTAAGCATGTAGCTGGGCAGGCGTCGTGAACACTTTTATCACTTTCAAAAAGGTTCAAAACAAATACTGAGGAGTTAAAAAGTTAAAAGGTAAAAGGCCAGGGGGAAGGAGACAGTACATCCATCTTTGCAACTTTGTGTGCATTGGCATCCTGATCCATTTGAAAGTGTGTGAGTGTATCGTAATAACCTGCGTGTGTACTACGTTTGGGCCTGGGGAGCCAGAGGGCTCAACCCCAGCCATGGTAACACCGGGATGATCTCTTCCTGTCTGCCTCAGTATCTCTACAACCAACTCCCTTCCTTTCCGCTAAAACATACAAGCACACACACACACACACACACACACACACACACACACACACACACACACACACACACACACGCACACACACACACACACACGTTACCAGAGGTATCTCTTCCTGAAGACATTCACTATCCCTAAGCCCTTACCCACACCTGAACCTTGTTGTAAACCTAACAACACCTAATTTTTTCATTTTTACAGTTATTAGAGGAATAGAAATATAATGCAATCCAATACAAACACAGCCTAGAAAAAGGAACATTGCTTAAGGACGATATGCTTAACTTGATTTGATTCAGTGATTCTGAACTATTACATTTTTGCTTCTTTGATTTTTGCTTGCTTCTGTAACACTAGACCATGGGAAAAGTTAATCATAACTTCTAGAGATGAGGACAGCATTGGTTATATTTCTAAATGTGATGCACATCACAGTCACTCTTTCTGCATTTTATCTCAACAGCATCACTGTTACGCTGCATATAAAAGTGGTAAATAAAATCCTTTTTAAGTAAACTGCTACATTTAGCAGTGTCTGCTCACCAAGCTAGTGTCGTGTAGATTGTAGCAGAGGTAGACTGAGTTGTGAGTTGAGCAATGTGAAGTCAGCAACTGTGAGTTCATTTTCACAGAGCACAGGAAATATATGCCAGTAAGTATGAGCACACAAGTCCCTTTATCTTAAGCATGTGAAGTAAAATGGATTATCTATTAGGATAATATTGCAGTTAGCGCATCAGTGGTAATTCCCATTATGTGTTAGCATCAAGCTAATGGACTAAGCGCTCTGTCAAACCATTAGGCCATGATGTGAGCTAAAATCAGATGGAATCATCCAGACATTTAACAAGAAATACTAATAAACATTCAAAAGTGTAAGGGTTTGACTTGAAAACATTTACTATGGCTGAAAACTAAAATGTGGTGATATGCATGACAAAAAAAAACCATATCGTCACCCTTACCATCATCTCTGATTTAAGCTTTTTGTCAAAGTCTGTCATAGAGTGGATTAGTCATAGCTAGCCTTTTTCTGCAGAGAGAAATGACTTACTGTGTGGGTGTGTATGTCACCAGGTCTCTGTGGTGTTTCCACCAGTGACCAAAGCACGTCACGCCACAAAGCTTATCTGCTTTCTTTTCTGTTGAGGGATTTAATGCTCATATGCACACACATGCACACAATGACCCACCCTCAAACCTCCTCTCTAACTCATTCACTCAATCTATGGACACACTTGTAAAGAGTTAGCTCTCTCTGTCTCTCTCTCTCTCTCTCTCACACACACACACACACACACAGATGCATATGTGTGCACACAGTCACCTACAGATGGAGGAAATAAGCTCAGCGCTGACTGTGTCTGCTAAGGATGTGAGGTGCAGTGATGGCACATTAACGATAGGACCCATGACAGCAGTACGCATCGGCTGCACTGAACAAAGCATGCAGCCAGTTTTTAATTCAATGAGGATTGTTTGAGTCAAACAATGGCTCCGTGCTCCACTGAGGGTTAGGAAAGGGTGAGAAAGGTGAGTCTGTCAGTGTTAGCAGTCCGATGTTTTTGTATTTTAAGCTACGGATGATCCCGTGGGTTTGAAGGGGTCGTGCATCAGAAATATCGCTCTGTTGCAGCAACATCCGCTGTTTTGCAGGTAACCAACAAAAAAGGTTGACAATGAGTGGGATGAAAGAGAAATACTAGCGGACATGCCCATGATGGTCCAGTAAAGATGACTCATGTATTTGTATTTTGGAACATTATTTTTCCGGCCATTATTACCAAGAACATCATACAAGACAGTATTAGGAAAGAGTTTGCTTCGTGTGTGTGAGCTCAAAGCTTATGAGTGCTGTTTGTGACATTATGGTCACAAGACAGTCTCCGTTACCAGCAGGGCATTCATAACTGCTGCATTTATTGTAGCAGTCATCAAGAACCCCAAAAAGTAGTTAATTAATCATGGGAGATGGATCTGATTTTTTCACCTAAGAACAACGATCAATTCTCATAAAAAAAAAAGGTCTCAAAAACAACCAGTTAAGCGATAATTAATGTAAACTGGACCAAACTGGAGGCAGGTGAAAGAGCAGAGCTCTCAATTGGCTCTAAAAAGCTGTTTGCAAATGACATGCGATCTGATTGGATTAAACCCCGAGCAAGCTTGTCTGAGCTGGAGATAATGTTTGACTGCAGTAACAATGCAACTGCTTGGAAGCTCTCCTTCTCTAAATACCTCAAATTCTGTTTATTTAACACAGCAAGACGAAGAACATGACTGAAAATGATTTCACCATTAAATACTTTACCAATCTGAAATTTGAAATTCCCAGATATCTCCACAGGATTGTAAAATGCGGCCTCATGAAATGCTGGAAGTGAATTTTGCTGTACATTTTCAGAAAGGAGAACATCTCATTTAAGACTCTAAAAACTCTACATTTAACTCAAAAATAATCATTATTTTTGCTATATAAAGAAGGTGGACATAACAACTGTATATTCATTCATTCATTTTCTACCCCGACTATCCCTTTCGGGGTTGGGGGGGGGGGGGCTGGAGCCTATCCCAGCTGTCAACGGGCGAGAGGCGGGGTACACCCTGAGCCGGTTGCCAGCCGACTGCAGAACAACTGTATAATCCAATCAAATTTAGCAAGAGTAAATGTCCACTAAATGTTACATTTGTGATTCCAATTTACAACTTGTGTTAAGATTATGTCAGAGAGAGAGTGTGATATCAAAGTAGCCATGAAAATGTTTTGTAAATGACACAATCTATAATTACCTGTACATAAACACTAGATGTATGGCAAAGCTATGTGGCCTACATGTGTGTGCGCGTGTGTGTGTGTGCGTGTGTGTGTGTGTGTGTGTGTGTGTCTTTTCACTCTAGCATTTGCATTCCTCACAGCCCATTTGGTCCATGCTAATGGAGTCTACTCATGCAGAGCAGCAGGTCTTAATGAAAAACCTTTGGCTGGTGATCAGTGTTATTGATCAGCCTGAGCCCCAGCTTTAAGCAGAGCTAATTGATCAATCACCACTGGTTGCTTCAGATTAATGGAACATGACTGCTGTTCCCCCCAAGACATACTTCTCCAAGGGAGTGTGTGTGTGTGTGTGTGTGTGTGTGTGTGTGTGTGTGTGTGTGTGTGTGTGTGTGTGTGTGTGTGTTCTAGACATCTTAAATTGTGCATGTTTATGTGTATGTGAGAGAGCAAGCATGCAAATAGTACTAGGTTAGCCCTTTCAAGGGAAAATTAGATTACTCTTGATTAAAACTACAGAAAAAGGTGAAAATAGATCTTTTCAAGTCTCTCTCACTCACAGATAAATAGTCTCTGAAAGGCTCGATGTGGCATTTTACGATAAATACACCAAATTTCTTTGGTGTTCACAGAAGTGAGGAGGATGTTTTCTACATAGGGAAGTGTAAAACACTTCATCAAACATCTACTAAAAATGTTCTAAATAGTTTTAGATGTTCTGGAGAGTATTTTAAAAGCTTTTTATTGGGTCTCGCAGTGGGCTAGAGCAGATATGTGGTAGGATTAATCTGTAATCAGTCTTGGTTAACTATAAAACTTTACATTCATTTATATATGTTTTTAGGGAATGGGTTTACTCTTAAAACATCTGAAACATTTCAATAATATTTAGAAATCTGCTTTACGTTTTTAAAGGCAGTTGGTTTTAAGAGATCATTTGTGAACACATTTATTGGCAAAGGGACATGAACACAATTTGACAGATTTTTTAATTCAAATCTGCAACAACATCCACAACAACACCTGATATGTGTGGCTGCTTGTTTGCCAGCGTTGCACTGATAATGGCAAAACCTGATGTTGGACTGATCCTTGGATTAAGACATCACAGCCCATGTATGGGTTGATGTTGTTCAATCAACAGTCTCACCCACCCAGTTTTTCAGTCCTATGCTCTAAACGCTGTTCTATCAAACTTTCCATCCTGACAAGTAAGCAATAAGAATATAATAAGTTTTTGACACAAGTCCTCATATCAGTTTAATTTGTATATTTTACGTGTGTTGCTAGTCCCACAGCTGACAGACGTGACACCAGCAGTCCCCGGCCAGGAAGGACTGAAGCACACGGGCCAAAACAGGATGCCCCAACAACACCCTCAACACACACACGCACACATACACACATTCATAACCCTCCCACTGAATGACCGACAGGCTGGCTGGCCAGTGGGGGCTCTATGGAGGATTCGTGCCTGTGTGTGTGTTTGGGGGGGGGGGGGTTGTGGACTGAAGGTTCCAGCTGGCCCGTCATGGGACTCCCAATCGCGTGTGAGTGGTACTCAGAGGGAGCGATGGCTAACTGGTCCAACACTGAAACACTCAGCAGGCTGGAAAAGGTCAACTGGGGTGAGTTCAGCAGGGTAAAAGCAGGAATACTGTGTGTCTGTTTAATGCAACACACCTCAAGAGCCTGTGGATTCTTTCAAAATGTCAGTTCATTTCAAAAATGCTGCGTTTCTCATTTGGATTGGAAAAAATTATACATATTATAAAGACGAAAAAAAATATAATCACACTTTCATTGGGTTTAAAAGCAGATTGAATTGGAAGATAAATTAAAAAATACCTTCCATAACGTTTGTCTTTACTTTTCACTTGTTTCCAAATCATAACGTTTTGGAAAATGACTCTCATCATTGAACATTTCTGAAACACTAAGTATCCTAGACTTTATGTAGACAAACAAGCTAAGGGTATATGTCATATTTCTAAAAAATGAGGTGTGCCTAACAATAATCTAGCCACTTAAATCACATCATCAATCAAATGCAGCTGAAAACAACTGCCACACTTACTAAAACCTTATCTTAATCGCGACTGGACGGCACGACCTGTCAAGGCAAAGTCTCCAATGGCAGCAGCCAGCACATACAGGGTCTCTCTTGCCTGAGCTGAAACCAGAGGACCGCCCCGACAACACACATACACCATCTCCATCTCATATCATTTAGTCAACCTTGACCAACTAACCAACCACACATAAACACTCACACCCTCCTATCCTTTGACTGACTCGCACATTTTGTGGAATGAGACCACACTTCCACCCAATAACCTCTGGTGTGAACTTAATTGTGTATATTCTGGGATTGAGTTTCGGACCATGCCTGGGTCCCATAGCACTCAAAGAGAAACAGACGCTGTGAACTTGACAATGAGGGAGAGGGAGAGAGAGAGAGAGAAATAGAGTGGGAGAGAGAGAGAGAGAGGGAGAGGGAGCGAGAGACACGGACCACCCAACGGCTGCGAAGAAAAACAAAGCTGGGTGGAGAGCGAAGTCAGCTTCGATCACATCGGAGGTAGGACAGTTGGAAGTTGTTGTGTGGTAGCAGTTCGCCAAGGGTGAAAGAGGTAGAGGGAAAGAGAAAGTGGAGCGCTGAAGAAGTAATTAGATCTTGGAGTCCACTTTTAGTCACATTTGTCTCAAAGCAAAAATGCCCAATGAGCTATATTGTTTAAAAAAAAAACAAAAAAAAAAACTCTTGTTTTAGATTTAAATGAACTCGTAATTATTCTTAACTGAGGCCGTTTCTGATGGTTGTGTATCATTTCCTGTGTTATCGAGGGAGTGGAGATACACATGAGTTGCTTTCAATATTGGACTGCGCTGCTGTTTTTCACTTTCAACATTTATACCACTTTCACTGATGAGTCAGAGCTACGTTTGCTTTCTGAGGGACAGAATAAACTAAAGCAGCACTTTAATCCAGAGTTCCTAATTGAGAGGTTGGGTATGTCTTCTCAAATCCGAGTTCTATATTGTGACATTAAATGAACACGGACACTCAAACAATCAACACTAAGCGAATCCGTCTTTTTCAACACACCATGCAGAATAATTTAATCTAGCGTTTTTTAATAGGGAATAACAGTTTTCTTCATGGCATAAAAACAGGATTGAAAACCGCCGGACTGGAGGTTTTGAGAAGTGGGCTTAGATCAACTAGAAAAACCTCAAAAGGTAAAGTGATTAACACTCTCACCTTTGT
Organism: Chaetodon trifasciatus; assembly: GCA_037975065.1. NCBI lineage: Eukaryota > Metazoa > Chordata > Actinopteri > Chaetodontiformes > Chaetodontidae > Chaetodon > Chaetodon trifasciatus. The sequence goes on from JBBMOE010000022.1 coordinate 8,985,932, forward strand.
TAAGAATAACCACTCGTGTGTCCTTGATTTGGGTACTTAACCTCTTAGTGTATGCATCTAAAGTGCAGAGGATCCTCAGTGGACTCTTGTCTAGATAAACAAAGGCAAAGACACCAAAGCAACTGTAATTAATCTAAAATGCTCTCTCTTATTTACAGTTATTACAGCCACATTCAACATTATAAAGTTTATTCATGATCAGATGATGTAACTTCAGACAGACTCAGATTTTATGCAATATGGAATATAATCCACTTTAAATCTAGCATGAATTCAAGCAACTTGTTAAAGGATATATGTGGTAATGTGTGATGTGGTTCTAGTGCTGGCCACCAGGGGGACGGGGACATGCAGAGAGTCTGATCAGGGAGTCGTAGGCTTCAGTTTATTTCAGTGGAGAGGCAGTCAGTCAAACACTGTGAGGGTGTGTGTGAGAGAGAGTGAGTGAGTGGGAGAGAGAATGGGACCTCTGCTACGCAGTTTGGTTTTACATAAGAGATAGTTTTGGGGGACACTGGTATTTTTTTTTGGGGGGGGGGTTACTCTGGATTTGGAAAAGGAAAAAAAATATCTGCTGTTGGTTGTTCAATAAGTGAAAAGCAATTCATGTCGTCATGTCATGCCATGTCATTGTTGTGTAGCAGAGAGGAACGTAAAGGGTAAAACTCATTTTATTTTATTTTACTTAATAATCAAGTATGAAGACATGCATGGCCTCAAATTTTTTTAAGTACACTATTAGAAGGCTAAAATCTTTATTTTTAATGGCACAATGTTTTATCTTGTCTTTGTATTTATTTACATTCATAGCAGATAATCACACATTTGTTATAAGTTCTGGAAGTGAAGCTTAATCAGACTGAAGTGAATGAAACTGAAGTGTACTGACAGAGCTGCTGTGGTTAAATGTGTTAATCCAACACAATAATCGCTCAGCCCCTGACTTCAGTCTGTTTTTGTCCCGAGGTCAAAGATCAAATGCGCTGTTGACCGCCCTGAACTGCCCCCAAAGCTCAAAGTCCCACTAAAGTGACTTAAACACCCTGTTGTGGGTATGTCTGTGTGTGAAATCAGTTACCTTTCTATGCAGATGAGTGCCTTTGGACATGTGGCTCATGGGATTTTCTAGCCTCTCTGGAACACAAGGAATGGACAGCTGACCTGAAGACAGACATACACACAGACACACACAGACAGACATGCAGTTAGGTCTGCCAATACTGTTCAGCTCTACCGAAAAGTAACCGAATACACACACGCACACACACAAGGACACGTGCTTGGAGTGAGTAAGTGAGCAGGGGTATCATGCTGCATCAAGTCATGCTGCAATGAATAATAACATATAAAAGACCATTATTAAATCTTTGAAGTTAATAAGACATGGCAGAATTGTATGCATATTTTACAAACCAGCTATTACCCTGTAAATCCTAACACAACATTGTGGGTGTAATTTTTATATTTCATATTTGTACTGAATAACTATAGAGACGACATCCAAGAGCAACATTCAACAGAGGCTCACTTGGGTCTTACTCATTTATTTGCATGTGCTTCATATCCCCAGCAAACACACAGGCGCCTGGACCATCAATTAAATGCTAAATTCAGCACAATGTTGTATTTTAATTTCCCAGAGGTTGGTGAAGGAAGGGCTAGTTTCAGAACTTAAACTGCTCACTCTCCTATGGTTGGCTTATCATGTGTCATGTAAGCATTTAGTAAGAATGAGTAGTTCTCTTCCAATTCAGAGCCCATCAAAAACAAGATAATAATTCAGCAGTTCAAAATATGAACAAAGACGATCCTATCAAGAACCGTGTGTAGGTGCCACTTAACCTAAATGGCACAAACAAAGCAGAACTCTTGGAATAACAAAACAAAGGTATTGTACTGTCCGTGTGAAATATGAGTCAGGTTAAATAGAATAAAAATGATTCAAGGATTTCTCCCCTCTATGTGACCTGTAAGATGCACTGATCTGAACCAATTATAGAAGGAAACAAGACAGAATTACAAAGGATGGCCCAAAGGTGGAGGATTATAAATCAGAGCCAATTAAAGCAGAAAACGAAGAGGGCAAGACAAGCATGGCTAATGATACCATATTCATCAACTTCTGACACTCATTTTCCATCTCAGGCACTTAGGAGATGCTCCGATCTGGATTGTCTTACAATGACTGAGCAGGCACTGTAAGGGTTGTTCAAGGATACCTCAAGAGGCCAGATGACTGCTGACTGACATCAGGGTCACTGCTTGGATCCAGCGGAACAATTGTCTCTAATCAAAACATCACCTTGCTATCGCATAGTCAGTGAAAACCATTTCTGCAACATCGTATCGTCTGATTTTTTTGCTCACTAAAAACCATTAATACAACTGTGGAGATTACTGTGAAGTACTTCTATGTATTATTAATGGAAATGTATTCATAATGGACATGGAGATACCATTGATTGCTGATTTGACAGTTTGTATGAAAATACTGAGTGCAAACTTTGACACAAATTACATCAGTTGAGTTCAGAGAGTTAAAGACTGCTCAAGTGCTGGAGTCACCAAGTTTAAAATTCGGGCTAGCAGGCTGAGAAACCCTAACTAGCAAAATTTAGCTAATTTATTGGATACTATTACTCCTCCCACCCTGTATAAGCTAGTTTCTCATGTTTCTAGGGTTATTTCACAAGAAGCTGGTATTTAACTCTACATCCCTTGTGATACTCTGAGGAAAAACAGTCTTAAAACAGAGGGAAGACTGTAAGATTAGAAACTATGAATATTAGTAGAGTCAGCTGTTGTCATTGGCCGGTGGCAGCCGATATATGATAAACTTAGAATGACATCATGAGGATGTGAACTTGTTACTTTCAGTTTAATTATAGGCAAGTGATCAAACTGTGGATGGTGCCTGGTTGTCCTCATGATGCTTGATTTTGAATACTTTTACACGTCGTGGTGGGGAAACTTGGTCTTTACATTATTCATGTCCCTAACAGTCCTACAATCTGTATGTTAAACCTGAAAGTTACATACATAGATATATGGACACCATCTCAGCAGGTATATCATTGTCATGAACCCATCCGCCCCATCTGTCTGTCTACCTGCCTGTCTCTCTCCTCTCGTTCAGGGCCTGTCATGACTGCTCTCCAACAGGCCTCCTGTGTCTGGATTAATCTCCCTGGTTGACTGCTGATCTGAAGGTGGGTCGGCCGCCATCCACCAACACGAAAACTAATTTCACTGTGTCACTGCATGACACCCCCACCCACCATCCCCACTGACAGCCACACCATGCAAGCACATTGCAAAATATCTTCATCTGTCTCTGTCTCATCTACATGGACGAGGGCAGGAGGGCGGGTGACTAGTCCGAAGGAGAAAGGTCAGCGCATTGAAGGAGTTCATCATTCTGAGGTGTCAGAGTTGCTCTTTAGGAGAGAAGATGAAGGGGATAGGAAGGAGGAGAGGATGGGAGGGAGTAACAGAGAAGGGGGGGGGTCTGTTTTACAGTTGTCTGGTTATTGGTTATCAGCCAAAAGTTCGTCATGGCCTGTGGAGTTGGCTGGCGTCCACTGTGCGTAAATCAATCCTCACACTGTTTTTTTTTTCACCATCACGTGTCGTCTTTGATTGTATCTTAATTACGAGAAACCTACACACACACTCACACACATCATCCTCAAGCTACGAATGGTCATTTGGTGGCTAAAAACGCACCACACACCACATTTGTTGAAACACCAGAAGCTGGTCGTCAAACACACATACACACACACACATGCAGTCATTCCGAAATGATCATACAATGCATCCACCACACGTGCTGGCGTCTGGCATGAGGTAAACAGCTTTTAATAGCATCAAACCCGCTGCAGTTTGTTTGGGACCATCTGTCCAGTCTATTGTGTTTCTCTGTTGTGGCTCTTTGGAAGCCCATCGGGTGACAGCTGATGTATGGGCCCTTACAAAGTCCCCAGCCAGGCCCTCGGGATCCTGCCACACCGTTTTCTCTCTGTCTACTATCTATTTCTTCTTCTTTTGCTTCTGTTTGTTGTTATTTTCCTTGTCCCTTTTCTGCTTCACAGAATATTTTTTTAGATCATGGTGTTCCAGGGGTGCTATGTCAGTTTATTATTAGCAGTAGGATTAAGGGAATAGGAAATTGTATTCATGCATGTGTCTGTGTTGAAAGGGCAGGCTAAGGATTAATGCTAGAGTACAGTGCATATCAGCTGCTTTTGGAGACTAGACTAGGGTGTATTTCTGGACCTCAAAAAAATATTATTCTTTTTACATTTTATTTCTTAAAAGGAAGCTTTGAGTTGCCCTTTGTACTTCAATACAGTCAGCTATTTCAGCATTAGAGGAAAAGCATATTAATGCACTTCCCCACTAGCTTGTGAATAATACATAGACATAGACATAGTCTCCGTGATGTCACCGATAAGTTTCTGAAACGCCATTGTGAAGCTCAGTGACGGTGACTCCGGTAGTTGCCATCTTGGCAGTGCCTGATTCCAGCAAACTCCTGGCTAATCCAAAATTGGATATGGAAGTGCGCTGAATGAAGCTTGGTTGCTGAAACTAGCAGCTAGTTGTGACTCAAAACTTAAAGTTATCCATAATTATTTTAACTTTAAGCCTTAATATAATTTAAATGACCAAGTTATGAAAAATTCACCCCCCTGTAAAGTTCAGTTAGAAGTTAGAGAGGTTGAGCATTTTAATATGGGATCTATGACTGGATTTACTGACTCAGTTTTGGAGCCAGGCTCAAGGAATTTCTGTGTTTGGCACTTCCGTGTTGGCTGCTATGTAAGATGGTTGTTGAATTGCTACTGTATTGTGTTTTCATCCAGTTTCTCATTGGAACAAATACAATTGAAGCCCTGAGAGGACACAGTGTCTGTAAACTTTAGAATTTTCTGCAGTACAAATTCAGTACAAGTCCAATTTGTGGGCCGTGAGTCCATTCATGGCAGGCTTAATTCAGGACAGACACATGACACAGTGACGCACAGCTTAATAGGAAGTTAACTTCCACAATAGCTTCACTGGCCTACATCATGCATCCTTATATGCAAACATTATTTGAGCACTACCTACACATTTCTTCTTTCTAATTCAGAGTTTTCTATTGTTTCCAGAAAAAAAAAAAAAAAAAAAACCCGGTGTGACTATAAGGTGGTTCTTTGAGAGGCTGAGGGGTACACTGGAGGTGAGGGCTGGGGGGTGAACACTGGGTTCAGGAAGTTTTCACTCCTTTCTTCCCAGGGTGCCCCTGGCCTCTCCAACTTCCAGTCAAAGGCTGAGAGAAGCCAGATGCAGGCAGGATAATCACCACCTAATAAGAGGCTATATTGAAAGCAGGCTGGCGCTCAAACACTACAAGCCTGAAAGGTGCATGCACACACACACACACACGGATAGTTGAATACATATGCACACACATAGTCAGGGCAGGTGTAATTATGGTGCATGGTAACACACTTTAAAGAAGAAGCCTATCACTCACATTCTGTACACATGTGTACAGAAAACATCACACACACACGCACACACACACACACACACACACACACACACACACACACACACACACACACACACACACACACACAGACAGCTACACCAGATCCAGATCATTTTTCCTCTTCTGACTTCAGTCCTCTACCACCATCCTAGAAAAATGTTAGCATATGGAAAAAGATATCAATAATTTCATGACAGAGCAATTTATCAATTTAGGAAAAGGCAGAACAGGAACCCCTATGGTTTTGTGTATGGTTGGTGTCTGTTTTGGTGTGACCCTGTGAAAGAATATGAGTATAAGCATAGAAACTGAAGTCCGAGCCACACTCTGAAAAAGAGTTTTACTGAACCGCAGTGATTCTAAATGTTGGAGCCAAAAATGACCAAAAAAGAGAACTCTCTATGAAGGGTTCATGAACTCTATTGTTTAAAAAAAAAAGAAAAACTTCCACCATAGATTAGTTTTTCAGTTGTGATACAAGTTTTTTTTCTAGTCCTCATTAAGCATAAGCATAGATTTGTGCTGTCTTTGTATCTTGGAGGAACCTCTAATGAAGTCTACAGAGTATGCTGGCAGGGCTTTAAGAAAAACCCAAACAGCTGAAGGAACCACCAATCTTACATTTCATGAGAAAAAAATGGCTCAACATCAACCACTGTTGGTGGGCTTCGGCCCAAAATGAAATCAGCACCATTTAAAAAAAATGTGGCACTCCTGAACCGTTCCATGTGATTACAGCAATGAACATATTACTTTCTAATGTGTAACTGCATGTTTTCTGGACTCAAACTAAGAGGGTGATGTGTTAATTACCATCATAACTGCAACATTTTGAGTCCATGCAGGTTTTCTATTTTAGCACTGTATTTACTAACAGAGTGCTGCTGCTGCTGCTGCTGCTGCTGCTGCTGCTGCTGCTGCTGCTGCTTTATTTTCTTGTCCTCATGATGTTTGTGCACAATTCTGTTTTTAAAATAATCACTTTCAGGCAGTCTAAAAAAAAAAAAAGAAAAAAAAAAAACACCGAACACAGAAAAAAAAAAAACCCTCTGAACACAGAAACACACAGTGTGACCCCCAAAAACAAAATAAGTATGCAAACAAATGTAAGCCCCTATTGTTACACAAACACAAAAAATGCCCTTCTCTACAAACACATATCCATAATCCATCTATCTTTTCACACACACTCACACACAACACAACCATTAGTCCAAACGTACACATCCCCCCTGTGGCACAGCGCACCCCGTGTCCTGCTCTTACACCATCAGCAGCATCAAAAGGAGAATCTATATTCTCCCCCCTGCCTTTTTTCATTTGAGTGACTACGAGGAGCAGCAGCAGCAGCAGCAGCTGCAGCCTCTCTCCCTGCCCGTGCTCAGCCGGGGGAAGGCAGTAGGTTTAGCAGGCGAGGCAGATTTATGGCGGTGGAGGTGACCTCTGGGGCCGTAACACGGTGATGGGTGAGTGGCTCTCAACAGTAAGCTACTGGCACTTGACAAAGTGCCCGAAGCAGAATGAATTTACTTCTCTTTTCCTCAATCATCAAGCAGCCACTGCCCTGACCCCCATCCTGACTGCTATAACAAGATCTCCCATCTCACAAGGGCCTGAAAAATTTACTGTCACATCTACTTTTCAATGAGCTCAAGTGAGCACTTCTTTCACCTTCAGCGGAGCAGGTGCCAGTGTGGAGGAGGGCTAACCCGTCCCAGTGTGTGTGTTCTATGTGGGCTGTGTGTGTGTGTGTGTGTGTGTAAGAGAGAGCGAGAAATTTGTGTATATACACACACAGGTCCACCGACTTCCCCCTCACTTACCGAAGCTCATTGTCTCACACTCACACACCTTCACAGACACACACACTCACAAGCTTTAATGCAGCATTTGCAAACACACAAGATCACACATACAAGAATCACAACATACAGCATTGCAATGTTATGTTTGCACACACACGGTACAACAATCCCCCCTTCTATGAAACACGCACGCACACACACACACACACACACACACACACACACACACACACACACACACACACACAAGGAGAGAATGAGGTTGCCAGGCAGGGACACAAAGGGCACAGCTATACGGATGTCAGTAGACACGTCTACTGTTTATATTAGAAGTCAATCTACCTCATCACATCCCTTACACACACATACACACACACACACACACACACACGGGATTATTCAGTCTGCGCGTTTGCCAGCTTTCATCAGCTTGATGGCAGCAGAGTTGGACTTAATGATCCTGATATTTTCTTTATATGCAGCCGATAAATCTTGGTGCACACACATTCAAAGTTCACCTTTCTTGCACTGTAGTTGTTGAGGTAAAGTCACAGCGGATGTGCAAGGGAGTAAAGTAGGCCATGCTAAGATCAACATCAGTATTTCAAATACAGCACATTAGCACTTGGTTGCTATAGTGTTTGCAAAGTGTTGTGTAATGGAAACAAATGACATACGTTAACTTAATTTAATCAAATTGCATTTCAATTTTGCTTCAATTTAAATTTTTCATTTTTAAGACAGCAGTCAAATTTTGCACATTATTTTTTAAACAATAAGTGACGTTAAAAAATAGAATAGAAATAGAATAGAAAAATAGAAATGCAGAAAATGTTTTTCTGTCTGACAGATTTCAATCAATGGGAAACAGAGCAAAAGAGGGGGAGGAAGGAAGAGAAGAGAGAAAGTTTTTTTTTTGTTTTAAAGGCACTGATTACAGTAGGGATAAAGAATGTGTGTAAAAGGCATCCTACGTGTGCTTTTACTCATTAAAATGAACTGCATAAACTTAGTGGTAACATATTTCACAAGGTCGGACATTTTGTTTTGGAAACGTTGACAGCAAAAAGGAAGGCCTTCAAAAATCCTTTATAAATGTCAACAAGCAGCTGTCTTTGTTGGACACTGAGAGTCATTTGACAACTATACTTTCTTACAGCCCCATACTAATCATGCAAAAAATATATTAAAATTCCTTGGAGAATAAAAAATACGGTCGTAGCTGACATTTAGTCTTACAAACAGACAAACAGGAAGAGAAAAATAATCTAGTTCCACTTGTTTAAATGGTTACTGCATCAAATTGTCTGTGCCTATAATAGTTACAGAGCCAATCAATACACTGTATATTAGACAAAGGAAGTTGACTATGCCAACATTTCATTTTGTCAACTTCGCTCTTTAAAATGTCATAACTAACTCAACCTCTTTTCTTTTATGAGCCGGTCTTTTCCCACCCTCACCCACTGAGATAATGTTATCGTGATGAGCCAATAAAAATCAATGATTAAACATGTGTAATTTTCCAGAGACGATGTATTAAAATTTATTGTCTCTCTCTCCAGCGAGCCATCACATCAACCCCGGAGCGGCAGACACTGTGGGTTACAACTGAAAATAAAGAAGGGCATTAAAAGCTATTCAATAAGCCACTGTAAAATTGATCAGGCTATAAAGCGGCTACACGCCTGCTCCCCTCCCACCGACTCCAAACAGGGGAAGGTAGCTGTGGAGGGGTGTAAGGAGTGACAGGGAGTACAGAACAAGACAAAAAGAGAGAGAGGTAGCACTGAGAGAGAGAAAGAAAAGTAAGAAAGGGAAGGAGAGAGAGAGGCTAAAGGTGAGAGAGAAGGGGATTTTTAGTGAGCAGAAAAAGAGAAAAGTGAGACAGCAGACAGTGAGGGGAGAGTGAGAAAGAGTTTTAAAATAAAAAAGATAAAACAGAGAGAGAGAGGAGCTGTGATTCCTTTGCTGATGCAGCACTCACTGTGTAATCACATAGCAGTTAAACCGTGTGATTTGCAATATCAGACTATTATTAAACCATTACAAATACTGTACTTCACTATATAAGTTCACCTGCATTACACACACTAACAATCCACACCATGCAGTATAGTAATTTATAATGTTTCCCCCTTTTTCCAGTTTTTAGTGTTTGTGGTTATAAGATAGCCAAAATTGTATCACATCAAACAAGCACTGTAGAAAAGCTGCATTCTTGGTAATAGTCCCACTGGAGGTTTGATCATCGACACGTCTGAGTCAGTTACAACGTTCTGACAACTTCACAGCTCTGATGGTACGTCAGCATTAGAAACTAGTTTACAACCCTGATTCCAAAAGAGATGGGAAGCTGTGTAAAATTTTCAAAACATGATAATTAGCTAATCCTTTTGACATATACTTAGTTAGAAAACAGTACAAAGACAATATATTTAATGTTTAACCTCATCAGCTTCATTGATGTTTATAAATATCTACTTATTCTGAATTTGATGCAGCAACACGTTTCAAACAAGTTGGGACAGGAGCAACTAAAGACTGGAAAAGATGTGGAATGCTCCAAAAACACCTGTTTGGAACATTCCACAGGTAAACAGGTTCATTGGTAACAGGTGATAGTATCATGATTGGGTATGAAAGGGGCATCCTGGAAAGGCTCAGTTGTTCACAAGCCAGGATGGAGCGAGGTTCACCACTTTGTGAACACATGATTGTATAAAGGATATTAATACATGGGTTCAGAACACTTCATAAAACTGTTGTTGAAGAAAACAGTTGGTTTGGTCCGTTTTTATTTATGTTTTACACAGCGTGCCACCTTTTGTACATCAGTGTCTTTTTTGATTCTACCACTAGGAGTTGCCAAAGTCAGACATGTAAGTGATATGTTGTTGACTTTCAAAGGCGGTAACACACACATAAAATTTTAACATTGTCCATGGAATATTAAGAGTGCATCCACACACCACTCGCCACGAAGGTCTGGCACTAGATTCTATTAAGGTCTGTGTTAAAACAGTGCCAGGCTGTTATTGGCCAATTGTGCCAGTTTATCACCAACTAGTGCCACTGAAGTCAAAGGAAAAACTCTCAAATCTCTAAAGACACAATTCATTCATCTTATCAACCTCTGCCACATTTTTGAAATAACAAAAAAAAAAAAGAAAAGAAAAGAAAAGAAACACGAGGCCAATTGAGCAGGCAAACACCTCAGGTCACTGAGAACGAAGAAAAAGATTCATTCTCACACCAATTTCAGCAAGTGCAGAAAACTCTCCAAAACTGGGGAACCCACTACACAACAAAACCCTTGAGATTTATTGTTTGATAATTCATATGGACAGTATGCCACTTGGGCCTTTCTACTACCATCTTAAAAAAAAAATAAAAAAATAAAAAAAATAGATGGAATAAGAAAATTCCAGTGGCAAAGAGTGGTGCTGTCGGCTGAATCAGTGGCAGTGGCTCGGCAAACTGCGTTTTTCTTTTAACTTTCAATTCTCCTAAGCATCCGTGCTTCACAGCCCCTTGGGCTATTGCCTTTCTCAATCTGTCCCTGGAGAGGCAGGAGTTATGGCCCCTGTCGATTGAGGAGAAAGGGATGTTATTTCCCTGTCACCTCCTGGTCGCGCCGCCATCCTCCCTGCCCTGATCTACGGCCCGACTCCCCCCCTTACCCCTTTCCTCTTCCCCACTTTGCTTCGTCGTAAGCTGCTGGCTATGTCGTTGCCATGGGCTGTTGAGATGAGGACGATGGAAAAATGTTCTTGGGGGGGAAGGGGTGGAGGTGCAGATATTGGTTTAGAGGTGCTGTTGGCAGCTGCACGATGGTAGTAGTGGTGAATGCTTTAGTGCTGTGTTAAGACACGTGTGTACGCGCACATGTGTATTAAAATGCATAGTAAACACATGCAGGGGAAGAAGGAAGGACAAAATTGTCCTGATGCATTTTTATATAAAGATTTTGTGCGCATTTGTGCAGCTTTACACAACGAATATTTACTAAGCAAGAGTGCAGTGTCCCCTCTTTGCTGGAGAGGGGGGTGATGAAGTGGGGTGAGGGGAGCGGTAAACTGTGAGACTGAGTTTGGCCCAGGGGAGGTGACCTGCCCCCAGGGGACATGCAGGTCCTTGAGTGACACCCTTGATAGGGGAGCAGTGACAGGGTTAAACATGAAAGGCAGTTAGCTGGCGGCTGTGTGCGATCACAGGTGTGGTGTTTTCTACCTCTTTGTTACAGGAATCCCTGTTGGTTTGGTGTCATGTTGGGTTGCTGACTGCTACAGCTGAAATGTATCAACCCAGTATTCTTCAGACATATAATACAAAAAAATGTACAAAGTGGCAGAGTTTAAGTTAATCTTGTGTGGTTTCAATTTCGTAACTCTTTGTCTTTTGAAACTTTTGGACATGCTCGGAAAGCTGAGGTTAGCAAAATTAAACAAGCAGACACAATGAAGAATGTTTTGGTGGGATTCAGTCCTACAAAAGCAGGGAAACAAGTGGCTCAAGATGGGTCTAAACCACTGCACTGTCCTTAGATACATACAGTACCAACAACAATCCTTACAGAGACAATAGCTTGACTCTAATATGTGTTGAAATTTGTCTGGACAAGTTTTAACGTATGTTCAAATACACTGTATTTCATTTGTGGTTTCCAACAAGCTCCTCCGAACAAAATGTGTCATGGTTTTGTTCTCTGGTTCAGTTGAAAGAGGAACTATCAAGATTCAATAAACGGCAGGCCTCCTTAAACCACCAACACCACCAATGAACATCAGCACAGACGTCAGCACACGCGCCATGTGCACAACAGCGGACTTCCAGACCTCGGAGAGCTCGGCCCCATTTCCATACTGGCCCACGCTCTTTTAGGTATTATCGCACCTTAGGCAAATCCTGAGTTTGTGAGGGTCTTTCTGGGTGAAGGAATAAATAAATAAGCAGATAAATAGATGAATAACCCAGAGGAATGGGAGCCCATGCGGCTTGGCCATCCATCATATATCCTATTACCACGCACTCAGCGGCACCTGCAGTATGTATAATGCAGTCAACCTCTGTAAGCAGATACAAATTCAACTCTTTTCCTCCTCAATTTGTTATATCTGACAATGCCACAGCTTGTGCCTTGTTGTTTCTTTGAATTATGAATAGATTCCCTTCACCAGACTTCCGCCTGTGCGTGATAGCGTGGCGTTGTTATGCAGAACAGCTGCGGAAAACAAATTCGAGAAGCCTGGTACGCTTTGTAGCGGCTGGGCGAATATGCATAAACAGTTGCGCTTAAAGCCACTTAAGAACAACCAAATGGACTCAATATTTCATCTTTGGATTTGTTTCATCAGGTGTGATGAATTCGAAATGCCAGAATGTAGTACGAGTGCAGAAAATGCAGTTGTTTAAGTGTTTCAAATGATCTAAGAATGTTTTCGAGATTTTTCACACAGCAGTGAGAAATGGTAGCCAAGTGCTTTAACTGACAATTTAAATCTTAATTCCTGTCCTTTTCCTATTTTATCCGTGACAGTTGGAACCACAACTATTACAAATGTAATTCACAAGCTAAGAGAATAAACGGAATGGAAGGAGTGTGTGTCAGAGGAAGAAAGGGAGCCAAAGAAAGAAGAAAGGAAAGCTAGCCAGCAAATACAAATTAACAAATCAGATGCGAGAGAAAGAGAGAGAATGAGAGAAACCAAGTGGGAGAGAGGAAGAGGAATGTAAATACATGGCAAACCGACAGCACATTTTGACCGCTGCCTGTTTGTTTGGGTATTTACGCTGTGAGACTACAATCAAGTCCTCAAAGCTTCAGCCCACATGACAAGCGCCCATTTCAGGGCCACATATCCTCTGAACAGCCAAGCCAACAAACCAAATCTCGATCCACATTCAAACAGAGACACACACAAAACCCCAAAGTTCTAGCCACTTATTTGTCCATCACAAAATGCAAAAAGGAAAATGCATCAAATTCAATTTAGTGCACAGAGGGAGGGGTAGGGGAAGATAAGTTGTGAGGAAGTGATTGTTTTTGAGACTTGGCTGAACTTTGGAGCCCTGTTTGGTTTGAGCAGATGTAGAATTAGCACACATCACTTTGCATCAGAGAGACATTGAACACAAGCTGCTGCTCACAAGCCAAATACCTCGCTGTCACACATACACACCTCACCTTAGTGTCTGTGATTCTGCTGTGATAATTATCCATGTGATGTCAACTCCCACAGCAACTAATTCTTCTTCTTATTCTTCCTATGGTATGTATGGTTGGCGTCTCCAAATATCATTAAACACAATCCGTTTTATATCACAATAAAACACGATCACTTTCCCTTGATTTATAGTGATGTTAAGCTAATTTATTCCGTACAATCAGTACAGTGCTCTGTCCAAAGAAATGGACTTACAAATAGAGAAACTAATTCAACAGGTGAAATTGCTGCAAACATGCTGTCATTACACAGGGGATATTTCTGTCTTGCACTTTTGGAGCAGGGGGATCCTGTTGCATGTCAATGAAGTGGGCTAAACATGCATGACAAGTGATAGCGTGTGGGTGGAGGGAGGTAAGTGGAAGTCAACCCCGAGGTGGTGTCAGCGAAGGATCTGTGTGTAATCTGCAGAGGATGCATGCAATAGACCGCCTCACTATTTTATCTACAAGGCCCCTAATTGAGAGGGATGCTGAGGAACACATGTTAGCAAAAGAGGAAGGGGAAGGGGGTGTCAGATGTTGGCAATGTGCAGGCATATGGTTCCTACAAGTTGTGTTATGTAAACTGGAAATGACACCACAAATCAGGTTTGCTACAGTGAACTGGTGAGGACTGCATGATACTGCATGACAGTGTACATATTCTTCAGCACAGTCAGCTGGTTAACAGGATATTAAAATGGGAACAGACTGACACACCAATTGATCAACTGCTCTGTCTATTGCTGAACCTGTTGGTGCTTAAAATTCTAAATCACTCCACATAAAATCCCGACTAAAATGTCCAGCATGATTGTGACCCTCACATTTAGAAAGACTGACATGAAGGAGACATTACGGACAAGTGTCATCACCACGGTATTATCTGGCACAAACCGGACATGAAACGGCATGATGAACTACAAAAAAAACACAAAATCTGTCAAAGAACTCACAGGAAAACTCAGTGTATGACCTTTTGAATTGAAATGTGAACCATAAAAGAAAGATAACTGTTTGGCCATCTCTGCTCTTTGAGGAGGAGGCTTTAACAAAGCAAGAACGTGTCGCCAGGTAACACTGGTGACCCAGCGTATTATTCCCGCTAAAAAGGGCTCGCAACCTTCAACTCAGCCATTGTGTGGGGCCATCTCATCAGGAATGCAACACTTATGCACATACACAAACACCCACACAGCCCTTCCCCTTTCAATTCAAATCCCCCCACTCTTCACCCCCTATTCCTCTTTTATTCCTTCATTGTGCACTTGTCCTTCTCTTATGTTCACAGCAAATGCTTTACTTTGTTCACTTTTTTCATCATGTACCCTCCACATAACCCACTGTCTGCCTTGGACATTTGTGCCAACCAACTTGAGTAAACAGAAGGATGGAAAAGGCATAAAGGTATCAAAAGCAAGAGACTCTCTCTCCCATACACACAGGCCGACCAAGAAGGGGATGACCTTGCATGCAAGCTACCACTATCATTTAGGAGATGCTGTGGTTATTGGGGGAAAAAAAGGGGCCCATCTGTTTGTTGTTCGTGCTTTAGGGAGAGAAGACATATTGCGGCATACAGTCAAATTAAAGGCATCACCATTGTAAAGCCACCACTTCCCCCAAAAGCAAGATTCTGTTCATTCTGCCACAGGCATGGATTGACTGACACCATTGTAAAAATGCTATTTGATCAAATTCAGCAAACATTTTATGTGTTGTACTGCTTGTTAACGTGTAGATTCATTTCATATTCTAGAAACACTCTGTGACAAAGTTAATTATTACAGTAGTAATAATTGAATTAATTATTAACTCTCATGTAGTACAAGGTAATAGTTTGCTGTGTTGGGTCCTTCATGACGGTTTGTTCCAGTGTATTGACAGAGCTTGTTTGCCCATGCATACGCTGCTATATGATAATATGCATACAGTACCATTAGTCTGTAGTGTGTGTCCCAGCACTCAATCACACGGCGTCGACTGCCTTTGTTCCTTGTAGCACTGAGTCAGGAGCAGATTGGAGGAGCAGCAAATGGGCTGAATAATATCATCTGACAATCAATTATTTCTGCAATTGTGTTACATTTCTGCTGCTGACTTTGATTTGTCAAGTTACACTGGAGGCGCAGTCATGGAAATGTGACATAGGGACTGATTTAACTACTGCACAACGTGGGAACTGATTTAACTACTGCCCACCGAGTGAATGAAAGAGACAGTAATGGTGTCGAGGACCATGCAAATCACCTGTAAAGGAAACACCGTAAATCACAGTCTAAGAGGTGCACAGAGCGGCAACAAGGAGCAATAACACACAGCACATGTACTATTCAAATGTGAACATCATTACAAGTCATAAACCATGATCCATGCAGTATTTACTAGAGGAAGTTACTGTGTGTTTACTTATATTCAAATGTTCTACTTCATTGTCAATAAATAAAAGCAAGTATTAACAATGAAAATAACAAAAATAACTTAAGAACAATGGGTTTAAAAGGATGAAAAAATGTTGGTTTATTAATCTGTTTTTTCCATCAAACATCCTGGTATTTCAGCTTTTATCCCAAACATTGTCTGCCCAGTCATTCATGAGTGTTCATTTAAGCAGACATATTTTCATGAACCTCTCTGCAGAGTACCCCCTCCCCCCGTTCGCTCGTGGTTTACTCTGTTTTTACCACTTTTGAACATAAATATTAAAAGAATAAAAATGCTTTAACACTCCAAATTCTGCACAAACTAAGGCAACAGCACGAGTGACACTAAGACCCGAGGCTTTAAATTACAGAATGAAACCAGGGCTCGACCTGTCCCTCTTTCTTTCCCTGCTTTGAAACTGGTGTCTCCAATCTTTTCCATAACCAAATGACTCTTAACTCTGCTGAGTGCAGCATGGGTCAGGCCGCTAGATTGAAGCCAGGGTGTCTGGTTAGTGTTGAAGTTTAACAGGAGATTTCTTATGTCTGATTTCACTCAACAGGCCAGCCGCTGCTCTCTGTAATGCCTTGCAGATATGCTAGTGGGGAAACAGTGGGGGGATATACAAATATATAACTTGATTCAACTTCATGACCATTTCAAATGCAGCAGTGTTTTGAATATTCTGACCACCCGTTTATATCAGTGAGGCTAAATTAAATATCACAAACACCAATAAAAAGTGTTAACGTATTACCTCAAAAAATGTGAGGGGTCGATGTCATTTGGACACCTCCGATCATACATTAGATGTTTGGATGAATTACGTCCAGCCTACCTAATCTGCCATCCACATACTGTATACACACACACACACACACACACACACACACACACACACACACACACACACACACAAGCTCTCAACATTTGTTAATGCCACTGAATTAATCAGTGAAAAGGCTTAGATGCATTTGAGGTACTGAACAGTACAGTGAAAATTAAAATTCTTCACACGCAAACTCCCACTTCCGAACCGAAATTCTCAAAAAGCAAGGCTACAGGTGCTGCCCTCTTAAAAAGAGAGGGTAAAAAAAAAGGTATACAACCCACAAAATATTTCACTTGTTCTTATATATATATTCAGATTTCATCTTTCTTTCTAAATAAAGAATATCACTCAATGGGTGGCCTTCCTTGGTCTTTTTAAGTGATGGTGGATCGGTTGTGCTTTTGAGAAGCAAGGCCAACGGAGAAATCAAATTGGCGAGCAATCCGGTGACTTGATATTATGTTCAGTTCCAAAGCTAGTTCAAGTCCTCTGCTCAACTTGGAAAAAGTGTGTGTGAAAGTGAATTTGAGCTCGTAGCGACACAGTTAAACCGCCACAGCCGCATCTGTAACTGTAATCACAAGTTAGCTGGTCCAGGAGTAGCAATTTCTTGTTTCCAGTGGCAGCTATTTTGAATTATGCTCATCACAGTTAGGGTTGCAGCACTGGTGTACTATGAATACTTGATATGGTCTGATATGGTTCACATGACTGCTGCTCAGTTAAGTTTTTCTGGGTCATTTTTGCATTTCTGGCCCATAATCCATATAAATTAAAGCTTGTCCTGAAATGTGAGAGTATAGAATCAAAGTCTGAGAATACCACGGGGCATTGCTGCCTGCCATTGTGTCTTTATTAACATGGTTACCAAGTCTCAAAATAAATCTGAGTATGAGGATATTACAGTCAGGCAGAAAAAAGGTGAATCTGATTTCAGCAGACACGTCAGTGTGAGAGCATTTTATGGTTTCAGTGGCTTTGCCTTTCCTTTGGCTCTTACTATCTTTCCTTTGGAGACTACGTCCATGTTTTATACAGTCTATGGTTTGACCACTCACCTCTGGTCCTCTCCTCCTCCTTCCCCAAGCCTGGAGTGGTACTGCAAGTGTAGGTGGTGGTGGCCTCCTCCTCTTGGCTTGGGGTAGTTCCTAGTGGGAAACTGACAGGGCGAGAGCTGGTAACAGAGCTGGATGGTCGGGAACTGGCACAATTCTGTAAGAAATGAGAAGGCAGTGTCAGCTTCATTTTCACTAGTGTTATTTGGTAAAAGTTTTTCTCTGATTATCAATACAACACAACTGAATTACACCCAAAGGGATTCATAAAGTACCTCTTCTTCTTCCCCCTCCTAACATGCAGCATATTCAACTGTCACAGTTAATGTAATGAAAATACAACCCTGATTCCAAACAAGTTGGCACGCTGTGTTAAACGTAAATAAAAACAGAATACAAGCACCTGCAAACAAACTGTTCATCAACAATGTTTTACAAAGTGTTCCTGAGCCCATGTATTAATATCCTTTATACAATCATGTGTTCACAAAGTGGTGAAGCTCGCTCCATGCTCACTTGTGATCGACTGAGCCTTTCCAGGATGCCCCTTTCATACCCAATCATGATACTACCACCTGTTACCAATGAACCTGTTTACCTGTGGAATGTTCCAAACAGGTGTTTCTGGAGCATTCCACGTCTTTTCCAGTCTTTAGCTGCTCCTGTCCCAACTTGTTTGAAATGTGTTGCTGCATCAAATTCAGAATAAGCAGATATTTATAAACATCAATGAAGCTGATGAGGTAAAACATTAAATATATTGTCTTTGTACTGATTTCAGTTGATTATATATCAGAAAGTGTGAGCAAAGTATCACATTGTTTTATGTTTTACACAGCTTCCCAACTCTTTTGGAATCAGGCTTGTGACAGGATGTCATGGGCTATTGTAGACTTTACTGGCCATCACACAATCCCAGCACCAAACATGAGCAGCTGCTCTATGAATTCATCTCCTCCTTGTTTCACACATGCACACGCATCTTCCAGCCAGACCAAAATAAACGGCAATCACAGAAACCCATTTGTTTGCACAGCTCTCAAACAGACAGGGGGTCTTCTTATATTTCATACTGTATTTTCTATTGAAGAGGAATTCCTCACATGGCAAACACTTGGGGTCTGCCATTCTGCCTGCTTTTGTGTATTGCTGATGTCAAGCTTCAGTGAACACCCGGACACCCACAAACGCACAAGTGAAAAGAGACAATTACATGCATAGACACATGTCATTGTAAGTCCAACAAGGGGTCCCGTCAAAACAAATGAATGAAATTTCATCGACTGTCCACTTGTGAAAGTCCAGTCCAATTAATTTTTTTTGGCGCTAAAACTGATTCTAACCAACTTCCATCTTCCTATATGTTGTCAAAACTTGAATTAAGATCCAAAAAACTAATCCACTCCCAGTTTATATCTATATTTCAGTCGTGTCAGGGGGATGGAATATTGAAGGGGGGGGTTGTTTTTTATTTGGGTCCTGCAACTGACAGCTTTATTTCACAAAGCAATCTGGCTGTGTGTGTACAAGAGGGAGGTCAGGGTGGGTCAGGAGGTACTTGGTATCAAACAGGCAGGCTACACTGGTCAAAGCGTGTGTGTGTGTGTGCGGTGGGGTGGGGGGTTATAAAAACCCAACCCCTGGGCTAAAAAGCCATGTCTGCGACCCACGCCCATGTTGAGGGCTACTGCAAGGAAGGGGGCTAAAGAGGTCGACAGAAGTGTGAAGTTTAAGAGGGGAGAGTGTGTGATTAGATTTGCTGGAATTTATATGAGAGGTCTTCAAGGTCAGAGGTGTGTCATGACACTGTACCAAGAGCAATATATATTTAAATCGTTCCCAAATATTTCAATGTTTTTCATGTTTTGCGTTAGGTTATAGGAAACACATTTGGTCTGATGTCATGTCCACTGTTTAGATACAGTAAATCAATGTTACAGCATCAGCCTGGTGCTTGAACTTCTCAAGAAAAATCGGTTATGTTGATCATCCAAGAGATGCCACAATATCCGATAGATCAATTGACCTGAGCAGAGATTAGTATTGGTTGCTTGTAATGTTGGTGATCAAGGTATAAAAGGTTCAAATTTCAAGTTTAATTTTAAAAAACACTTCAGATCCTTAAATTGAAGTTGCAATGAATTACCCCATTGGGTTAATCCTTCAATCGTTACAAATAATACAGCATATAAACCCCTCTATCTCCGACAAGTTCCATTCGTCTTCAAATGACCCCATATGCAGTAACATCGCCAAAGCCTCTTTATCCCTCAGCCGCCGAAGCACGATACCCAATCCTATGTTTTACAACAAGGGGATATATAGGGGCATGTGCGGTCATCTAGAGCCAAATGTCTCCTATCTAACCAAAGGACAGGTAGATACAGTATTTCAAGCAGGATTTATGGCACAAAACAGCATTAGCTAAAAACCGTCAGGCGGCAGTGATGGCTAAAAAACGCATTCTGGTAGCGGAACCCGCCAAGATTGGAAAATTGTCACCACCAGAGGGGAGAGGAAGCAGTAAAAATGACGGCAGATGTGTGTGGGGGGGGGGCTCACTGATAACATGAGCAGCCAATATATCAGACTGCACCTGGTGGCAAGGGGCCCCACTCGCCCCCAACACACAGACACATTAATTGTATCTATTTATTTATTTCATTTCTTCCCATCCTTAGTGTCCATCTGAGATGGGGGGTCAAAAGGAAGTAGGGGCACCCTGATATTTTAAAAATCAATCTGCCGTCAAAAATGGTTTCATCTCTTCTTCAATGACCATGAAATGCATAAAGGTGGTGAATACTGGGTTGGGGGGGGTACATATGTGTGGGTCAGGGTGCAGTGGGAGGGGCAGGACAAAGTGTTACAGGCCAAAGAGGAGTGGAGTTAATGTGATCACTCATAAGGGACAAAATGCATTTTGCGTGCATGTGCATGTGCATGTGTGTGTGACGGCGGGGGCAAAGGAGTATGGAATGATGAGAGCGGGTGTCTGTCAAGGTGCTGGGCTCTGTAATTGTCCATATGTATGTGTGGTATGTGCTTGTTTGTGTGTGCTAGAGACTATTAAGTACTTTTAAAGTGCTCTGCGTAGGCGATGATCTTCCAAGGCACACCCATGCACACGTGCACACCACCCCCCAACCCCACAACACACGCAGCATCCCACCACTTCAGCCAAACAGCAGCGTCCAACAAGGTATAAATACTGGCCTGACACTTTAATGTCAGGGGACTGCTTGTCCTGGATTAGAAACTTGTAACCCACCATGGAGCTTGACATTGCTGGGATGAAGGTGCTGCAATATGGACAGGGGGGGGGCGGGGGGGGCTATTACTGAGGGTCTATGTTTGATGTATAAGGGCATCTAACATGGACTGTCTACCAGTGAGAAGCTAACAGATGTACAATGTTGCTTTGTGGCCAGCATTCGCATTCACTGACATTACTAAAGTGGCGATTTTTTTATTTCTTTACCACGAGAAGCAAAAGCTGGAGGGAAAATTGAGTCTGTCGCACTGGTGTGTTTCAGAGACACAGGCACGCACACGCACACACTCTTATTCACAGGAAAATAGAGGATTACATACTGAAAAATTAAGCGCTTTTCTCCTCTCCTTGATCCTGTTGACCGTGCTCCGAACCTGAAAGAGAGAGAGCAAGCGAACGGGAGAGAAAGAGATAAGTGTATCTGACACAGCACTCAATGAAACACACTTACAATGAATCAAAACAAAAAATCTTTCACGGCAAACTCCTGCGAGCACCCAAAGTGTAAAATGGAGAGAGGAGAATAAAATGTGGAAGCA
The DNA here is from genome assembly GCA_037975065.1 of Chaetodon trifasciatus. Taxonomy (NCBI): domain Eukaryota; kingdom Metazoa; phylum Chordata; class Actinopteri; order Chaetodontiformes; family Chaetodontidae; genus Chaetodon; species Chaetodon trifasciatus. The sequence continues at coordinate 9,007,611 of JBBMOE010000022.1, forward strand.
AAATTACAAATCTTGAGCGTTAGTTTGTGGGCAGTGGCAGCGGCTGGGGAAGTGAGTGTGTGTGTGTGCGTGTGTGTGTGTGTGTGTGTGTGTGTGTGTGTGTGTGTGTGTGTGTGTGTGTGTGTGTGTGTGTGTGTGTTTGTGCATGTGCGTGTAGAGGGTGTTCTAGTATGTTCCAGTGGCTAATGGAACTTGAAAGTGACACATAGAGCTGGCAAACTAAGGAGACGACTTCAAGCTATCATCTGTCAGCATAGAGCACCGGGACCAACAAATGGAGCTATTGGAGGAGAAGGGACCGCCCTAGCAGAACAGATTACATTTTTACACTCCGGATGAAACAGTGTACTGCATGCCGTCATTTAACACATACAATACAAGACAAGAATGTCATAGGTTTTAGAGATACACAGTATACATGCATGCAATTTCAGTATATATATACCTAATTTGTAATTGAGCTGCGTATTAGCAAAATTCCTTCAAGATAAAAAATGAAAAGCTTTGTGGATCTTAAAATAAAAAGATGATAATTCTGTAAAACTGTGGAGGTTAATGCCAAGTCTCTTTGTTACGAGTCCAGTAATAATTTGGATGACTTTTGATTATAACTGGTGAATTTCATGTATGTTTCATGTAAATATTGTGTAAATAATATCAAATGATGCAAGGCAATAATACAGCAATTGAGTCTGTCCTGAATCTACCGAATGAAACTCTGCATTAATTAAACTATGCAAAACTTTGCACAAAATATGAATATTTTTCATGAACAAAATACTTTATTTGTTTGCAACATTATGGTAGAAAAGTTTCACTGATCACTGAATCATAGCTTAATACATAAAGAATAATTTAATGAATTTTGTGTTACTAAGCAAGTCGTGGCAGAAAATAATATTCTAAATTTTGGATTCAAACAAAAATTGTTCCGACACATTTTTAAAAGGGACCAGAGGAGGAAAGAGTTGATATTCTGTCACACAGCAGCGGCTAAGAATGAATAATAACTTGTTTGTTATTTTAGTGATGTTTTTAAAGCACAATGTAAAAGGCCTGCTGATACGGGGCAAAATATTATTAGTATTAATTAAAATCCTTCACTTCATTTTCACTATGAGAAATGTTACTGCAAACAAGACGAGGACATTATCTGTTAAGCTTCAAAAAATCTAAATGAAAAAACATACAGAACAGCAGGAAGTACTCGGCCTGTGTTAGTAGTTTTGTTAAATACGCTGAAGTCTTCTGTGGAAACCCTCTGGCATTTATAAGGTCTGTACGTGTGCGTGTGTGTGTGTGTGTGTGTGTGTGCGCACATTGTCAGTGCTCACTGTAAATTTGTAGCGGCTGGGCACTCATCACTACAGCCCATCCCATCCCAGCCCACCACGTTAGTGAATATGCATTATGGCTTATGGCTTCATTAAGTCGCAGCGTGTTATAAATTATGACGCCACACTGAACACACACACACTCACAGTCTCAGAGACAGTGTGTGTATACGGAGGATGTTTTGCATACATACCAACGTTGAAGGGACACATAATGAAGAGAGCCCGAGCCTTGTGACAGGGCAGAATCAACAGCATCATGTTTTCAAATCCCTCCTATTATTTCTGACAAGACCTGCAGAAGGCCTTCGACACGGTGCAGATGTTGGAGAGACGCCGTCTTAACGCAATTTAATGGGGAAAGTAAGTCCTGGGGATTTCACTGAAATCAAAAGCAGCCGGCGTGCTGAGGCAATTACATGACACAACTTAATTAATCATTTGACAATGAGGGGAAGGGCATTGTTTTAGATGATCGTTATGTGTTTAAGGGGTTTTGCGCACACTCAAGGTTTCGCAATGATGCAAAGCGTGGTTCCCCATGTAAATGGGCGCTCAGCGATTACCATATGAAAGCGGCACACCCGACAACACCTGCCGACATCCTTGGAGCTGATGGAAATAAAAGGTCATCAAAGCGTGGGATTACAAGGTGACCACCAAGGAAAAGCTAATTGCAATGAATAATGGAAAGCTATTGTCAGGTAATTAGCAATTAAAACGATGCATTTTGAGTATAATAGCTGCACACGCAGTCTTCCACGCCATATTTGTAATTATTGAGCCTGGAAACCAGCCTCATGAATGGAGCATTTTCTGAGGTACTAGTTAATTCAACATTTTTCTTTAGCATATCAAAGTAAAATGTATTCACACTAACACAGTTAAAGACTTATTTGTTCTAGCAGGTTAACTACTAATAGCAACTTTGCAAAGTTTTTTCTTCACTCTATAGACTTTGTTAGACAGAGCAGACTAATGTGTGTGATAACGTACTCAAAAGAGGGGTTACCGTCCCCAGCCATCAAAACTGGTTAGCTTAAATGAATACAGACAGAGCCAGAACCTGTTTGGCCTCTCTCCCTGCCACTCTGATTACAGGGAAGAAACGGAGAGAAAAAACTTTCGATCGTTCCCGTTCAGGGTTTCAGTGATTTTTCTATTAAGCAAGTATTTCCTTTTAGGTGTCATCGGCAGGTAAAACCTGAAGCCAGCGGAGCTCTTTGTCAAACGACAAGTTAAAGATACGAAACAAATTATGAGCAAGGTGTGGGGGAAGAAAAGGAGTCTCTCAGAAAGGTGGTGAAAGAGAAATGTGTAGCGGTGAATAATGGCAAGATAACTTAATTTTTTTTTTTTTTTTTTTTTTGAAACTTCAACTAAGAAGCGTGGTCTTTTTGATAAGCGGAGCATGTACATGAGCTGCTCACAAATTGTGAAGACCCCAGGGTCAAGGACAACTTGAGCGTACGAAAATGGATTCCCAAGCACTAAAAAAGCCACTTAAGCAAGAATGCTGTGTTGATTTATTTTACAGTGCGAAGGGTCAGTCCTCCCTGGCTCTGCATTGTTGGTGCATCGCCTGTGACTCAGGGACAGCTCTTCATGCTCTGGTGACGACATGGGTGAAAAGCAAATGTTAATGAGAGATGTCCTCTTGGATAGTCAGACAGACAGAGGTGAGGATGTCGGAAGGTGGCTATCATAACTGTGCATTACCCAGCCGCTTGTGTAAAATGGGTAGCAGTCATACCAACAAGAGGCAAATGAATGGGTGAGGTATGTTTGTATCTATCCGAAGTGGAGACTGGTCAACCTTGGTTAAGTCTACCCACAGAGAAGACAGCTTGTTAGATTCAATAACTTTTTGTTTTGATGTGATATTAACAGTCAGTCTTTTCCTGTTTACCACATTGCATATTTTTGGCCCAAAGACTACTTTGAAAACAGACATCTAATATGGCTTGTCAAACATTTAAGAAATTATTGTAAAATCAGGGGCAAAATGTCTGTCTTGAATTGTTAACTGTGCTACAAGGCAAATCGTTTTTGGATTTTCAATTTCTCCTTAAAGTTATGAATGGGAAGTGTTGAACAATGAGAAATAGATCGTAAGTCCAGACTACAAAAGTGTTGTATTTTAAGGAGGCTAAGATGCAAAAGTTATCCCTATTTGCATATACAAAGAGCTACATTTGACCAAGAGTGATTTTCATGACTTGCGTCTCATCCATTAAATCGTATCTCCTGGTCTCTCGACCCTCCACCCCCACACTAGCACGGTGTATCTAAATGGTAATAAAGCAGCATCTCAATACGATATACTCACGCCCTCATTGCATATTGTTGGTTGCATATTGTTTTTGTTTTTTTGTACGACTATGGTTACTGCTTGGGGCCCCGCGAAGCCCTGGCCAGCAGCTTTGTCAGGATGCTAAATGTGAGTTTAAAAACTTAAAGAGGCAGTGAAATATTAGCCAATGTGGGTGAGGAATGAGTGGCTGAGAACCGCGGCGTGTCAGTGTTTAATGGTCGGACTCGGATGCATATAAGTTAGTCCAAGCATGAAGGGCAGTGGGACGCTCGCGTGGAAACGATGTCCCCTCCCCTCCTTCCCATTCCTCCTCCCGTCCACAGACACGCATTCACACACGCACACACGCACGCACGCACGCACGCACGCACGCACGCACGCACGCACGCACGCACGCACGCACGCACACATACACACACACACACACACACACACACACACACACATACATACACTCTCGCACCCCACCTACACAGCTTTTAAGCAGCGAGCCCATCAGAAACTTGTCATTTCTCTCATTCACTCCGACAGCCTTGAGACACAATGCAGACTTACCTCTGTGTTGTACACCCCATATATCAGGAAGATGAACAGGCCCTGCAAACACAGACAAAGAAAGAGAGAGAGAGAGGGAGAGGAGAGAGGAAGAGGAAGACAAAGTTGTTACAGTTGTTTTCTCTCTTATCATCTAGTAAAAAACAGAAGATCAAAAGTAATGATTGGAGAGATGCGTATGGGGTGGCTTGATTCGGACTGAAGTAGAATGTAGTGAAAAGTGAGAAGAAGCCAGACTTAAAAGAGTACAACTTCTCCAAACTGGGCCACCTCCGTAAGGCTCAGCTTGCGTTTGTTTCGTCTACAATAGTCGTGCTCCTCATTCCAGCCCCCACTAAGTCATCAAAGGCTCAAACCCAAGGTTCCACACGGCTTCATCAAAGTAGAACATCTCAAGTGCCCGTGTTCAGTCTGTGTTCTTCAACGCAGAAACACACATGTATCCAGCTAAGCGCCAACAAACACACATATTACATACAAACTCACATATGTATACTTACATGCACAAAGTCCATGCACTTGCAAACATATGCAACCGATGCAAATAGCCATAAACTGAGGAACTGAAGACAATATGAACACAAACAGATATTAAAAAAAACACATACAACAGAGAGACTATCAAGGAAAACCACTGGAGGAAAGTGGCGAAAGAGAGAGACAGAGAAAGCATAATGAAAAAAATGACACATAAAAGAAGATATTTCATGTTCACAAAACTCCACGGCTAGTTCCCCGGGCTCAAGAATGCCATGCCCTTGGATGCATAAAGGCTGTACTTTTGGTCACAAAAAACAGATATTTTTTTTTATTCCAATCCATTGTGGCATCCATTGAATGTACAAGCTGTGCATTCGCTACTGTTGCCTCAAAGGAAACGGTCAGAACAACATTCTCAGCGGGCCGATTGAATTGTGCCACAAAAACATGCACAGAGAAAAATGAAAAGGCAGGTGAAATCCTATAAATTTCAAGGCTGATAGATACAGTAGATGTTTTGATGAGCCCTGCAGTGCGTCGATGTAGCTCGAGCTAACACAAAAAAAAACTTTTAAAAGTACATCTCTGCCTTTCATTGCTTAGAGTGTGTCTGTGTTGCTTCATCTTTATACAAAGGTAAGGACACATGCTGAGGACAGGCAGGCACACCCTGGTCAATGCATCAATCAAATTGAGTTTGGAGCATCCAATTTTTGCCAGAGAGATCTCAATGCATCACCATTGACAACATGATTTGGGGGCCCATTCAGAGTGACAGGCCGACGGCGGCCGCCGCCGCCGACCTCTAGCCCATGCTACTGCCCATTCACCTCCTACTGGCTGCTCGCCTGTCCTCCAGGGACTGAACTGCCCTGTCAGGCTGTCAGGTGACACCTTAGGACATCCATCCTCTTTAAACTGACAATTCTGCTGGTTTCTGACATGCTGAGGTATAACAAGAGATCTGGGACCTGTAATTCTTTTATTTCTTTCAATTGCGTGTAATATTGGCTACAACCTAATACAGTGCACAATGTCATTAGTATAAGAAAAAAAAAGAAAAAGATCTTTTTTGTGCAATGTGACCATGAGGAGATTGACAAGGTCGCTTATGAATACCAGGGTTTGTACACCTACAGCTAAGACTTCCTATTTTATTCACACTTCAACTCTCCATTTCTACTCGGCACAAAACTATTCACAGTTCTAATTTTTTTCCGTAAGAGAGGACGGCCCTAAAATAAAAGTACAATCACCATGTACACAATGTTTTGGGTAGCAAAGGTAGCAAAGCTTTTTCCCAAGCTAAAAATATCAACAACAAAGCTCTTGGGTCAGCTCCCGGCTACTGTAGCTCAAAGAGACTGTAAGGCTGCAGAGGTGGGAAGCTGTCCTGGACACTTTCCTAATATGATAAGCTCTGACCTTTCCTCACCAACGAGCTAATAGAGGCCATGTATTACTTGATTTTACTGATCAGCTTGGCTCTGCCAGACTTAATGGACTTTTTAACTTCAAATGTTTCACATGGTGCATGATTTCAGCAGGGAGGCTTCCATGATATCAAACAAACTAGGACAAAATGTTCAGAAAATAGGGCCCACTGCAGCCCGTCTTTGGAATAAACTCCCAGCTGCCGTCAAGGAAGCTGGCTCCTTTGTAACTTTTGAATGTGATATAGGCTGTCTGTAGTAATTAAGTAAGTATTCCACTGTGTCCAGGCTTTAAAGTCACAGAAAATTAAATGAACTATACATCACCGACAATGTGCAACAAAGGCCTCCTGGTCAATGCAGTGTGAAATTATTGTTAGAATGTACTTTAATCGCTTTTAGTTTGGTTAAAAACAGGTTGAAACACAGCAGTAAGGCCACTGTAAGGTGAAATATCACTTTCACTTTTTACTTAATGTAATTACAATCTTAACCTGTGATGCTGACTGACAATTAAAACGCAAACTATCGTACATAGAGTTTGGCAACATACTCTCATTTACTCTTTTCACACACACAAGCACGCACGTACACAAGTACACACAGACAATAACTGACAGTGGGTGGTTAATTTGTAACACATACCCTATTGTATTGCATTAGAATTCCAATTTCTAACTTACTGTTGCAATTTGATTATCATGTTTTTGATCATTCCTCTTATTTGTAATTAATCTTTTGTTGTGTCGTGAACAAAGTGGGGAGAACATACTGTGCACATTAGGAAAAATGATCTATTAAAATGTAATTGAGTTAAAAATAAGTGGCAGCACAACAATAATGATTGTTTAAAATGTTAATTCATTAATATTCCCCCTAAAAACAAACAGACAGAAAATGGGGCGCATTATTTAAATGCGTGTGTGCTTTTCCAAACCCGGTCCTGTTTCTTTTGAACTCAGCAGCAAATGCTACAAATTTATGCAAAGAACGAACGCGGTTGCTTTCAAAGTATTGCTATACTGTACATCAAACAGGGGAGCATAAATTAATTAGCATCAAGCTAATTAGGGAACAATTGTATGTTTAAAAAGTTAAAGCCAACAAACACTGTGTTTGACCAAAAACATTCTCACCCAAGAGAGGTGTACTATGCTGCGAAGCAAGACAGAAAATAGCACTTGTTTAAATTAATAAGCGTGTTCCGTCTTATCAGATACTGAGAGCTTTGTCTGAGAAAGCAGAGACAACAAGTCAAAGTCAGGGATGGATTTACTTACAAGAACTCCAAGTCTATTCATTTAAACCAGGATGCCGTAGTTCTGAAGCTGTCTACGACTGGCAGTCTGTGATGTTGATAGCCTCTTTTCGGAAAATTTACTTCATTCTACCTCTGCTGTCCTTGTAATTCACTCTTCCTAAAAGCATCAACTATGCATTAAATGTTTAAGGCGGTCCATCAACCTCTGGTAATACTTGTAATGAAAGCTTTATTCAAGTGTTTGTGGAAGTGTGTCTACTTAATAGCTTCAATATATCTGAAAACGTCAAATTAATTAAAAAAGCGTAGTTTCCTCAAACGTCAAAAGCTTAAGATCTTTGGCAAATGAAGCGTTTTTTATATCCTGTCTATTTAGATTGACAGATATTGCATTATTAGGTAAAATGCTGTTTGAATTTCCATTTGCAGCTAACTGCATCAGTTCCCAGACAGCAGCCCTGATTGGAGGACATATTTAGACAAGTGAATGAGCATGTAGGAGCTCAGTGTTTAGCTGGAGGATGCTTTCTTTAGAATACAAGGCTGTTGATGGATGTACTTGTAGCTGCCAGGATTGAGTCTGTGACCTTTCAGTTACAATTTTTATGTTGAAGTATGCCAGTGGCAGCTAACAACCAATATATAATGGACAGCATATGATTTATTTTTATCTGTGATGTAAGGTTACGTATTATTTTTTAAGCACAATACATAATGCAATGCGCTTTTCATAAAACCCACAAAACACCAACGGCTATTTCAATCTGTCACACAAATAAAATGAAATCAAGAATATGATGGTTGAAGATTTAAGTCCACATTGAGTGACTGATAAATTCTGCTGTAACTTGCGGTGTGTTCACAACTTCCAGTGTTTCTATTTCTACAAGCATGCTTTCAATATCCTTGTTGTAATGAAGGTTATGGACACACATCTAGATTTTACTGGAAAACTGGGGGAAAAAAATGCTGTTTGCCTAAATGAATGAATGAATTACTTGCATGAGCCCGACACATATAACTTGTCCTGAGCACAGAGAGATAAATAAAGACAGGAAAGTAGAACAGATACTCAAAATCTCCCCATTGGTTGTTTCCTGCCTCTGATACTCAAGTGTCAGCGCTAACAGACTTCATCCTTGCATGTGTCCAGCAGTCATGCAAACCACCCGAACGAACTTGGCTGTGAACATTGATAAATCCATGTTAAATCCCATACATGAACCCTAAGCTTCCATTGCATATATATATATAGTTCATATTTTGGCAGACAGCACACTGTAGCAGTACCTCCTCATTATTTTGTGACGATAAACAGAAATTTATTTCACTTTTCATCTGGGGAGGTCACCTGCCTTTCTTTATACATGCTTCACCTGACACTCTACTGCAGTGCCAACTCAAACAATCCACAGTGATAGTTGCTTCACCTTTCCTTCTGTGTTACAAATAATTACAAATTCTCAGCGAACATTGTCTCTGCATTTTCCTCCTCCCGTCCTCCCTTTCAGCACTCCTATTCCCCATTTCCATCAACCTCCCAAATGTGTAAAGGTAGAGAGTGCAGTACTGGCAGGTAAAGATTTCAGAAAACAGCAAGTTTATGACATTGTCCTTGGGAAACTAATTCTCAATGTAAAGATATGAAAACTATGATTAAGGAGGGAGGGCGGCGTCTTGGCAAGGAGAGAGCGACTGGCAGGGCAGCTTTCTCTTGCTTGCTGGAATATATTGCTCCTGTCAGCTTGGCGCTCCCTTTGTATGAAGGGGGGAGTTAACATGTGGTATAATGACTTGTGTAATACCACTTTTTTCCCTTTATCTCAATCTGAACCATTTTCCATAAATGTGGCTAAAGTGGCTCTATAGATTGTGCTAACTTTGCACTCTCCACCTCAGTTGTAGACATTTGAGGAAACAAACACTCGTGTATATTGAGGTAAGCTGCACAAAACTCCTACAGCTTTCCAAAAAAAAACATGTTTTTTACATGAATCATTTCAAGCTTATCTCAGACCCAAAGTAAACGTTATGGATAATTTCATGGGTATCAGCATCTGAGGCAACTTTGTTTGCATGTCTTCAAGCTGTGGATAGCTCTGTTTAGCGAGTGTTCGTGCTAGAGGAGTAGTGCATTTAGCAAACTAGTTCCAACTTAGCAAAAGTGAAATGTCAAGACACACACTATGCAGTTTTCATCACACTACTGCTGGATGATAGACTCCTGTTAAGGCTAACTGCTCTGCAAGCTGATTGAAGCACCACTCAGAGATGCCATATTCTTTTTCTGCTCGAGCTAATTATTCAACATAACCGTAACTTTTCTTGCCAGCTACCATCCTAAGTTTGGATCATAATGGGCACAAGAAAATGTATACCCAGATGCTTATTTTTATTTCTGGACACACTGTAAGGCCTCACACAGCATTTGACGTATTGTACTTGTTTTCTCTAACCGTATGGAAAGCTGACCATTTGGTCCAGCTGGCCTCGGCCTTTCTTCCAGTTGATTTTTGGGAAATGAAACAAAGACTGTAGGACGACAAGTTTGATAAGCACTGCAAATTCATTTGTTGTAGTTACACAGCTGGGATCACTCATCCTTTGACACATCTATTTTCCAAGTCTGGCAAGTCACGCTCTGTGCAGCAAAAAGTTTTCCTCCTCAGTTGGCTGTGGAGAGCAGGGAGCACAGGAACACCACCAGTTCACAGAGGTTCACTGTCTTTTGGGATGGTCCTGTTGCCTTTCTGCCTTAATTTTTCCTATTCCATTTAGCTACTCATCTATGCAATCCGGTTTGAATAAATATAGTATATTGGACAACTATTAAAGTGAAATGACTCACAGCTGTCCTATAATAGTCCATAGGGTAATCCTGCATTGCATTTATTTTTCAAGTGTATTTAGAGGACAGTATAATTGCAGTTAAAGACAGTGTCACACATGTAAACGAACCAGATTAGGTGAGCCAGCTGACTTGGATGCAGATCTCTATGCAGCTAGTCATAGGTTAGGCTACTTTTTGTGTTTGCTTTTAGTCAGACTCAGAGCCAAGTGCTTGAAATTATTCATGTAAAACCAAGTCCTTCTTCCCGTTGATGTCTTCAAAGGAGGTGGCCAGTGCGAAGTCAGCATGACTCACAGAGCCACAACGGCCACATGTATAAGAATTATACCATGTTGAAATGAACTGGAATTATTCTTTAAGCCTACACTGGTAGTCTCTCCCATGACTAACACTATGAAATCATTTCATCAGCTCCACTCATCAAAAGAAAAGTTACACTCGTGTCAGGCCTCTAACCAGGTATAGTCACATCCAGTCAGAGTTCAGTCCAGCAGTGCAGGGCAGTAACTGAAGGCTACTTCAGTTTTCACAAAGCCCTTTGGCTCTCCTAACGTTAATACAGCTACACAGATACACTCAGGGGTTCTGGCTTAGGGGCCTCCTCACCCCTTGAGCCCACAGCCTGTGCCTGTGTGGTGCCGGGTTGGCCTGTTGTATCCATGGTGCTTCTGCCAGCTGTACATTTCCAGATATGGATTTGAAAACAATTTTCTATTTCCACCGTGTTGAATATGGTGACTGTCCTACACTTCAGACTGGCCTCCAGTGTTTTCTGATCAGCCACTTCGATGGTTCAAGCTCAAAGATAATTTTCCGTGTCCCCACAGCTGAGCGTCGACGTGATTTAATGTTAATCATCTGCCCACTGTGATTTGTTATGTGAAAAACAGTCAAAAACACAGGCATGGTCTTTTAAAACCTCAAGCTTACATTGTCTCGTGATAAATTCAGCCCTTACAAAGATACAATGTCAGAAATTAGTCATTTGGGCAAGTTCATCATGTCAACACTTTGTATACATTAAGCTGATCTTGGGCAAGCACTAAAACTAAAAACCATGACTCAAGTTACACTCCATCAGCGCTCCTTATCTAAATAAAAAATAAATAAAACAGAAACCTCTCACAAATAAGAGAGCTGCATTTGGTTGCTATTCATTACAGTAATTGTAAACCACACGTTTCACAGAGTTATTGGAAAAACTTCAGGCGCTGCCATCGCTCAATGTCAGAAGTGATTTATACTTGTCTGACCCGAGATCAAAAATCAAAACAGATATACTTTTCACAAATGAAATCTCTCAATCGGACCAACAGCTTTCTCTTAAGTAGCTGAAGACCGCAACCTCCACATCCTTTCAGAGAATTCCAGGCTTCAGCGTCAGCCAATGCCAAAAATGGGAGCTATTCGAACAAGTTGGACCCGCCGTCAAATATCTCAGCCTAAATTCAAACACACAGAGACACTTTTCACAAATAGAGCTATCTGCATCCCCACTTGGCAAAAAAGGGGAGGAAAAATTCTGCCCTTGCACCTGGTAATCATTACGTAAATGAGAGACAGAAGAGGTTAAAATGCTGTGATGGGGGAAAAAGAAAAGAAATTCACACTTCTGCACTGGGGCTTGCTAATGTCTCTGACCCCTCCACGCATAAACAGTTTAATTAACATGTATACATAACTTTCACTTTAACTGCTCATGGCATGTCAAATCAAAGTGTCTGTCAAAGCTGTGAGACAGGGAGTTGATGCTTTGCAGGTCCTCAGTTCAAATTCAGCCTGTGTAACTGCTCCAGCTGGCCAGAGAAGCTGGCAATAAGAGACACAGGCAGGCAGACGGACGGGCAGGTAGACGGGCAGCTTGCCACTCCGTCAGTCTGATGAGGTAAACACCTCCCAATAAAAGCTTTAACGCCCAGCTAAGCTTTGCTCCACGCTCAACTCAAGCGTCAGGAGAGACAGAACGGTTTCTTCAGGGGAAAAACAAAATGTGAACCAAACACAGAAGAACTCAATAGGACTTTTTCATTAAGTCGAACAGGTTCTACAAACCCAGGTGAGCTGAAGTCGCGATTGACCATATGAGTATTCAAGAAAGACTGAAGATTTATCATGCTGTTCAAATAAACCCCTGCAAAAAAAAAAAAAAAGAACTGTGCTGTATGAAGAACAACCTCATCTCTGATTTCTGTTTATTTTGAATCCCAATATTTGTGAAATTGGCTGCAAGCCTTTAACAATGCACAGGCCATAGTGTGCATCCAGTATCTTTAAGCTCTTTATGTGGTTCTCCTCACAATGAAGCATTACAGTGTATAGCCTGTGAGTGAAGGCGGGGTCGGGGTCAAAGTTCTTCCTGTTTCCATCCTGTTGTACATTATTAGGGAAAGCAGATGAGTTATTCTTTGAGAAGAGCTATTAGGACTCTCCCTGTTTCTCTCTCACACACACACCATCCAGTCAGTGGTGCTGTCACATTGAGGAGGGGACCCCCAAGCATGCCTAGCTATACGTGGTGTATAGCTACAGAGGGAAACTGAGAGTGTGTACACACACACACACACACACACACACACACACACACACACACACACACACACACACACACACACATACAAACAGGCACACACCGAGGCCTGGCAGCAACACCAGTGCTGGTGTACGATGGCTCAGGAGAGGAGGGAGAGTTATTAGCTTAGCCCTGAACCACCTACTTAATATAGGGGCCGGCGGTGATTGCTAACAGAGCCTGGCAGAGGTGACAGCTTTTGGCCCTGCTTGAGGAAATCCAATTGAAAAGCAGCCAAGAGGAACAACAACCCCGAAACAGATGTTGCTCGCTACCACTGGCGCAACTTGGGTACACACAACCCAGCGGCAACAAACCGCGGTGGCAAATCTGACACACAAACATACACACAGTGGACACAGAGCAGAGCACACACACATGCACTGTAGAGTCACATGAAACTGTACAGTGACTGCTTGTGCAAGAGGGAAAAAAGCAACAGCAGAAATGTCTACAAACACATAAATGCATCCAAGTAATTATTTGTCGAGCACACTCTTGGTGCTGTTTTTAGTCTTTGCATTACAGTTGCCATTTTTAGAATCTGAGTTTTGTATTACTGATGTTTTAATGCAGTTTTCACACATTTTTCTTAATAATAAAGCACACTAATACATTCCTTGATGTTTTTTAAATAATATATAAATATAATGAGCTCTAAAGCACTTCATAAAGAGAATTTCTATCAGCATTTACCAGATAAAAACAGCACAATAAAATAACAAAAAAATGACATTAACTAATATTATTAAGATGAAACAGCACGATACAGGTGAAAAGTAACACACTCACACCCAACCAAAGACAAACACACATGCTGGGTATTTCCCTCCAGTTTAAACATGATTTAAGGATCCATAAACTATCAATCCAAGGTTACCAAGGAATTTTTTTCCAACGTGGAGCACAGAACACTCTCACAGCTAACACAGAAATGGAATTGAGAGGAAAAAAAAAATCAGTTTGTAAATCTGTTAAAAATATCTATACTGAGTGGAGGCAAAAACAAAACATCTCCCACTTGAGAATAGACCCACCCAACCATCCATCCATCCATCCCTCTTCTTTTCTTTTCTTTTTTTTTAACATCTCTGGCAAGGGACTGCAGTGAACATAACACGCAGGCCCTCAAATCATTACAGGCCCTTGCTCCAATATTAATTGAGTTTGGCAAGGCTGACCATGCCTCAGTCATAATAACATTCATTTATTTTTTTTCTATTACCGCTACTGCAAAAGAGTAAGGGGTGGGGTGGGTGAGGGGGTGGAGAGAGGGAAAGAGAGAGAGAGAGAGAGAGAGAGAGAGAGAGAGAGAGAAAGAGGGGAAAAATGGGCTAAAATCAATTCTGACACATCTTTATTGCCAGTCGATGACAAATGATGGCATATTTGCCATTGCTCTGGCATCGTGTCAGTGTGTGTCATATCGATTTTACATCAGATGGACAAATGTTATTGATGAAGCGCCCGAGTAACAGATGAGCACTCTATTTTACTTGTTTTATTGTTTAAATACAACAGAATGATGGGGTTGAGGGGGGATAGATGCGTGTAGCGGATCTTTCCATTTGCTAATACACATGATTTTTTTAAAAACATCTTTTCTTTAAAATTAACTCAATTCTGAGGCGTTTATACAAACCGGGCCTGTTGGGAGTGGGTAGCTACACCCTGAACCTGATCACACTGCACACATGTGGTAATGTAATGGGGGTGGGGGGGTGGGGGAAGAGCTCACGAGAAAGAGAGTGAACTGTAAACAAACTAGCTTTTAAACAAGACAATTTAGGGTTGCGAGTCTGAGGCGCCAAGCAAAACACAGCCATGGAAAACTGATACAAACTTTTAACACATGGGTCAAAGCAGGAGTCTTTGAACTGGTGAGGGAAAGCACGCTGCCAGTGCACAGAGCTGTTTAATTAAAAATACTTAGGTATCCAACGGGCCTTTCTGTGGCGCCCCCCTGTCAAATTGTATGTGATCCTGCTGTCAATCTCCCAGGGTGTTTTCTAATAGCATACTTTTCCACTGACAGCGAGGAAAGATGTTGGCAGAGAACAAGTCATGAGAAACAGCAGCTGGGGACTGGGTTTGGTTTGAAGGAACTGTACACATGGACACGCACGTGCGTACACACACTCGCGTACAGTATACTTACACATGCTCTCTTACAATGTACATCAGCTGCTCGAGTTACTGACAGACATCACACACATTTATGGACTCACATGCATCCATCAAAATATGCTACACATACACAAAGTTCTGAGTAAAAGTACAAAACTTTCCACTTGTAAATCTATTTAAAGTGTCCATCACATACAGCATGTTATTACAAACTGCAACACTTAATTAATGATTTGCATCAACAATTAATAGTCAGTGTGCACAAATTTCATCATTTATGACAAGTTTTGTTGTTTATATTTTGCACTGCAGTAAGCGGTGGCTTGCACTTTGCAGCTGTCCAACAAAGGGTAAACCAGCAGCGAAGCAGCATACAATGTAGCGTCAAAGCTGTGTGAGAAAGAGAGGGTCAAGGGGACAAGGACAAATGAAATTAGGATGATAACTTTCTTTGCTTTTGATATGAATTTAAAGAGACTTCTACATTAACAGACAGCAGCTTGCCTCCTGTTAAGACTCTGGCTGGAGGCTGCAGACAGACGCAAGCTACCTTTGTGACATATGGTATTGCCAACCATGCTTTTTCACCTAGCAGTGAGGAGCTGCACTGGGAAGGCATAACGCACAGTATCCCCAGAAGACAGCAACCCTTGTGCAGGTGCCCACACAACCCAGCCAAAGGTACAGTTCCCAGGAGTCAACCTCAGGTTTTTGTGGGTAAATAATTTGTCCATGTACACCATGAACGCCAACAGAGCCCCAGTTTTCTGTGGAAACAAACGTGTTTCTGTTCCATAAAAGAGCTTTTCTCAGGAAACAATGGAATGTGTACCCTTGGTCTATTCTTTCTGAGATGATGTGCAATGTGTCCAGTTATTCATATGCATACATGTGTATGCATGAAAACAAATTTAAAATCACCTGACAGATGCATGTGCGCACACACACACACACCTTAGGCATATGCAGTAACATTGGAGCAGAATACCTAAAATTGCACCGCTGACAAGACTGTTGCAGTGCCCTTGACTAACAATGACAAATGGATGCAATATGTAAAGTCTGAACAAGTTGCTTTTGGGTACAAAAGGAAAAAGATTGCTTCAGGTACCATTATGGGATGCGTTTGCTCTCCTGTTTCCCAGCTGAGGTGAGCCGAGCTAAGGTTAATGGCATGTGTCAAGATCAAGAAGTGTGTAGGTGAGTGTGTGAGATGTGTGTCCATGAAGTCATGTGCATGTGTGTGTGTGTGAGTGAGAGAGAGAGAGAAACAGAGAGAGTTTTTCACTTATTCAGTGGTGTAAATTGTCAGTGGGTGAGTCTTGAGATGCATTATTGTGCTAAATCTGCGACCTTGTATTTGCTGGGAATGTAAATGGCAACAGATACATTATTTGGAGAAATGATGCACTTTAAAGATACAAATTCCTGTGAGTGGTAATATCATCTTTTAATTACGTGCATGTAACTGTCATTTATTTTTTAATATAACAGAGAGCAGAAAACTTGAGAGAGAAAAGTTGCAGAAAAAACACTTGTATTGATTAGTTTTCTCAGCATGCAGCAGCAGCAGCAGCTTCACACGCCTCTATTGTCACTCTCTATCTGCTTCTGTTGAAATAATTCCCCAAGCACATGTTTTATCTTCCATTTAACATGTCCAGTTCAGTATTTTTTTGTTTGTTTGTTTTCTTTTTTTCCCGGTTCGTAGGATTTAAATGACTCTGAATTCTTCCTAAAAGTTTAAAACTAAAATGTAAATGCTTAGTAGCTCAGAATGAAAGTTTTCAAAAGCATGCCATTTGAAAGAGGACTTGAAGTAACCTTGTCTCTGTGTGCGAGCATGTGTGAGTGTAATATCTGGGTCGAATGGGTGCTTTCCGTGTCTGTGTCCGTGTACACATGCCTGCATGTATTTGTGTGTGCGTACCTTCGTGTGCGCATGTGCTACAGCACCACCATGGTGGCAGGGTGTATTCATCATTATAAACCGGCAGACTCGGCAACTGTCACATGCAATCACACTTCACTACGGTTCGCCGGACTTCAAAGTGAAAATGAATGGTAGTTCATCGACATGAAGACTTCATATATCTTCGTTTTTTTTTGCTTTTTCTCGCTTTTATTTTTTGGAGGGTGCTTGTCTCTTTTCCTCCCAGCCCCCTTTTGTTGTGAGGATCACTTGTGTTTTTGTCACTGTCTGAAATGCATGGTAGGACACATGGATTTTGGAAAAAAAAAAAAAAAAAAAAGAAAAAAGAAAAAAGAAATCTATTCCATCCATCATTTTTTATCAGGGAATTTAAAATCAGTTACTCAGGTTTTCACTGAAACCTGACAGTTTGCATAAAAAGCTTTTCTGCAATTAACTCCACTGACAATTCCGCTCACATTTACATATGGGATGGAGAACGTACAGTATGACTGAAGTTATAGTGGACTTACAGCTGCATTAGGCTTTTTGTGCACGCTAGAGAGCACAAAGACTCCAAAACAAGCGCAGCAGTGAGTCATGATTCTTCATCACCTTATCAAGTTGTTTCAGTGCTTGTTTTGGCAAAGACTTCCCTGTCTTCAATTCAACAGAAACAGAGCGACATGTGACCTTGTGAGGCAGCTGGATCACTAGATCACGCAAGAATCCACCTTGCCAGACTTCAAGTTATGCACTTGTGGCCAAACCGCAGCAGTTCAGACCGATCAGCATCCTATGAGGAAGTGCTGGCAGCCATGGTTCTGTTTAAGGTGTAATAACAGTGAGAAGCAACCATTCAAAAACAACAATAGCGGCTCGTAAACAGGTTAGTGTAGATGCTGCTGTAGCATCAGTTATACCACAACTGGACAGTATTTCTTCACTGGAAGAAAAGCGAAGAGCAGCCCTGAAGGCTTTTCTTGGTGGAAAAGATGTGTTCACTGTTCTCCCAACCGGCTTTGGCAAGAGTTTTGGTCTCCTACTACATCGAGACTGACGGTGACAGACAGATGGATCATCCAATCACCTGCCAGGTATTCTTTGAAAGTGCCCTTTTCTAAACAATCTCCAAGGCAGCCTTCTCAGATGGTTCTGAGCAAGAATTGTTTAGATTTTTATGTACAAAATACATTTAATCAAGCTTTAAATAAAAATTAAAAAAAAACACACTGACAATTTCTTCAGTACTTCAGTCCCAATTTCCAACAAATAAATACCCGCTGCTAATGCAGCAACTGACAGAAAAGCCCCTTTAATGATTGAAAGGTCTACACGGCATTAAGCTGTAATTGAACATGGCAAGTGTTAAATGTGATAATCATCAAATTTGTAACCACTAGAAAGTCAAATGAGCCATAATAATGCCAATGCTGCAGCTGCTGCAGGTCTCTCGCACCAAGCTACGGCTTGCCTTTAATCTAGTAATGACTCTGAAATGTCATTGTGCTTTAAAAAACTGCAGAGATGAGGCTATAGGTCTCCCTGCCTCCCTCCCTCCCTCTCTTTCTCTCTGCCCTGGCCCGGGCCCGGCTCTCGCTCTCAAGCTGTTTGATTGGCACATGCTTTCACTTAATGAGGGATAATTACTAAGGAAAACAAGTGGGAGACCACATCTGCTCAGTGTAAAAAGAAGTCCAGGCCTGGTGCAATCCGTCAGACGGGGCTTTCAGGTTATGTGTGTGTATGTTTTACCCACCTTCAGCGGCCTCCCAGTCCGACACAGACCCACCAGGACCCTCCCTCCGCCCAGTCCCGACAAGAAGCAGATTAATAGGAATCAGCGTGTGGCTGTAAACACTCAAAGGGAAGAGTGTATATTTGTGTGCGTTGACGCGCATAGGAAGTGACCTGGGGTATCTGTCGGGGACAAGCCAGGGGCCACAGCAGGAAGGGCAGGAGGCCAGTGGGGACGATCAACATCAACATCCCAATCAGTGTCCTGCTGCCAGAGCAGTTGTTTCCCAGCTCCCATCACCACTGTTTTGTTTACTTTCACACAATGCTGTAATGGTGCGGCTGGCCATAACTCATCTGTGCATGGGATGTACTTTGTGCTAAATGGTTTCTTAATGACCTGCCCGTGTTAACAGGTAGTTGTCTGATTATAGTCTAATGGTACCGTAAATCAAAGTTTTAAGGGTCTCTTGTCATGTTTAAATGGAGTAACTGTAAAAAAAATAATTTCTCTTGGCAAAATTACAATTTATTGTATTTTAAAGTTGACCTTAATTTAAAAAGACAAATGTACGGATGTGTGTGTGTTTCAGAAATTAACACTCAAAACAATGTTTTAGTCTTGACATACTCCGATGGAAATTCATTTATGCTTGGCGCTCTTGACAGTTGCCTTTCAACATATTTCACAACTTGATCTTGCCATTGTTTTCATGCATAAATGGACTTGAAAGTAAAAGTTTTTTTGTTTAGTTATTTAAACAACAATATTAATCTCCCTTGTTTTGCCAGCTTTATTTTAAGGCAGTGAGGTAGTACTTCACAATGCCAGACATTATAAATTTCTATTCATTACCCCTCTTCAGTGAAAATTAGACACCTGATGCCAGTGGCGAGCTGTCCGAGCCTAAATAAAGTTAATATTAAGTCTAAATTAATTTTTCAAATTCATTGAATAGTCATTTGTCTCAAACAATCCAATACTGATTTAATCTTGAATAGCAAAAGATTTGACAATAAAAATCATAAACCCTGAGTAATATGGGATTTAAGAACAGTAGACCTTCACTTAATGGGGATCACTTCAGCTGCTTTTATTTGTCTTAGGCTGGCCCATGGCAAGCATGCTTTTAATTGAACCGCACTGCCTCTCTCATTTTGTAAACCAGCATGTAAGACAATTTACTATTAATCTCCTCACTTAACAACAAAGTTGCAGAACAGAACTGTATTTTCCGTTTTTTGAAATGATCTAAAAAGAGAAGCGAGGCAGCAGTGTTTATTTGCTTTAACCTTAATGCAGCAAAAAGAAAATGGCTCACGTGTAAGCTGGATCTGATATTTGACACCCTTTTAACCTCCCAACACCCTCACCTCTCCTCCTACAACCCAGTCAACCACCTCCCTGCCACCCACCCACTAGAAGAACAACAGGGTTTTGCTTTCTTGCCCTGTGCTGACCCAGTTCTCGCTAATTACCCGCAAAGTATACATCAAAGCTGTGCAAATCTGCAGATCTGCTGCAACGTGGCAGGGTAAGGCAAACCAGGACTATCCCAAACCTAGTCACAACCAGCCATCACTGATGTGTGTGAGAGAGTGCGCGCACAAGTCAAGTGGCGTCAGCCAATACAAAAGGCAAGGTGCTGAACTTATAAATAGAATGGTCATTGTTTCAACGCGGGTAATTTTGGGTGTCGGAGTTGTTCCTGACACTGTCGGCTGTGTGGGTTGGATGAAGGGGAGGAGGGGAGGTGGAGGAGTGAGGTCATGAAGTTGGGAGTCAGCTGATGGGATAACACCCCTGTTGACATGGATACACACGCATACACATACAAATGTGAAACCACGGACACGAACGCATATCACTAAATCAAAGCAGAGATGAAAATACAGACACAAATGTGCAATAAGAGATCAAAAGAGAGCACACTCTCCCTCTGTCTGTCTCCTTCTCTCCCTCACACACACACACACACACACACACACACACACACACACACACACACACACACACACACACACACACACACACACAGGTATGGTAGGGCAGGGGCAAAGGGGATGGTTTGCTTTCTTATGACACAGCCCATTACTAAATTGAGCTGGCAGGTAATTCTAAGGCAAATAAATGCCAGCGGGTTTAACACAAGGAGAGGTCTTCGGGGTGCCGGCGTGAGCAATGACAGGAATTCTCTCGCCTCTTTTGACAGGAAGCCTATTATTCTCACCGCTTTATTTTCCCAGGCCAGTTTTTAAAAACTGATCTCTCCCATACTATTTCAACCCCCCAAAAATCAGTCCTTCCTCATCTGAATTACCGCCGCTTCCTTGCTCATTTTCGGTTGCCGTCTCTTCACTCCCAGACTCAATATTTACAGTAGAAGAGAATTTGTGTAGGTTGATTTTTTTTTTTTTAACAACTTCTTTCACTGACTCCTTTTCAGTTAATTTCAAGGGTACTTAGGTGACCATTTTTACGAGGGCTTTTCTGCACAAAAACCTTGATGCTAATATCCTGAATTAAGCCTGTCGGTATGAAATCCTCCCTTGAAGTAGGTGAATGTAGAGCATTATGAAATGTGCAACAGAGCTCGAATGTTAATGCGGCTCAAAGTTAAAACAAAATAAACATAACAATACAGCCAAAGATGAAAAGACAAAAGGGAAAAAATAAGAACAAGTTGAGACAAAACACACTATAAATACTCTACTTAAAAAAGCTGTGCTACATCCTCATTATAAGTGCCATCTCAGAGAAGCGTGGTGGGAGTCAGCGCTGACCTTGGTATCCCGTTTGAATATTGTTTTAATGCCGCGGCTGGTAATTGAGGATGCAACGCAAACAGTGGACTCTTTCAAAGGGAAAGTTATTTTCCCAGGCAATGGGAATGCAAACAATGCTGTCGTGCATTTATTTGTTTGTTTTTCAACTCCACCTCATAATTATCCAAGACACTAATTAAAATATGGATTTATAAATAAATCTCCATGATTTTACCTATGACTACATGAATTTACAAGTTTTCATCACTCTTGCGTGGAGGCTTTTTTTATTCCTTGAGCATATACTTGAGGATCTTGTTGTTTATAATTGTTATTTGTAATGATCTTATTAAACTGTGTGTTTTAAAATATCTCATTATTTGCTGTGTAATTAAAGGCCACTATAAATGTAAAATATTTGTAATATGAGAAAGATTCATTAGAAGTTAATTTAGTTCATGTGTATTTTTCAATTTTGAAATAAAACTATTCGAAAGTATTAGTGTATAAAGTCCATGTACTGCATGACTATATAAAGTATTTACATTGTATATAAATGTAGTTTTCATCCCATTAAGTCTAATTTTATTTTCCAAGGATTGAAAATTCTTACTGTGTACTACTAATGAGTTTGTCAAAGTACAATACATTATACAGAATGGCTTCATGTCCCAGTGTATCCAGCACACTGGGAGAGATGGCTGTAAGGAGGTCAAGGTAATACAGTTCCTGCTTTCTCAAACAATCCAAAATGAAAAACATTTCCCTCCATAATCTGACCGGTGAGAGGTTTGCCGTGTGTGTGCTCCTGCTCATGTCCATGGATCAGTGTGTGTATGCCTGCACAGTGTGTGAGGAGGCAGCAGGGACTGGGTTCCAGCCAAGGTTGTACTGAAAATCAACCTTTTCTGCTTATGTGGTAACTTTACTATAATCCACCTATGTGACAGTGACCCCGGTGGATTTCTGCATCAAAATTCTATTCTGTGTTTCATTAAAATTAATTCAGATATCCAATTTTTTACACAAATCTAATGTGGTCTTACTATCAAGTAGCATCAAGAAAACATTACAATCTGCAAATGTGATTCTTTTGCATGTCTCTCATTTTATTGTTTCATCATATTTTTTTGTTTAATCTCACGCTTGCTGGCAAATTTAAATATGGAGTTTTCATTAATGCTGTCTCATTGGCTGTCAGTGCTGACACTGTGGGGGAATCCTTGTAATTTCCCAGCATGAAATACATCACATGAAAAAATGCTAAATATTGGCAAAAAAACAGCTACTGCAGCTTATTTACAGAAGTATCACTATCAATCATCAAAAAATGAGGTGAGCCTCAATTACAACATGGCACAGCAGGAAAAAAAAAAACAGGGAGTGAAAGCAGGAAGGGAAAAACGAGGCTCTGAATGGGCTGGTTGTGCAGGGCCGGAGGAGTGGACTGGAGATGACTGACTGGGAAACTGGATCCAAGTTCTGCTGTTTTGGTTTCTTCTGCCAAATGAGAAATTAAAATAACTTCTAACTCCTTGGTCAGTAGGGGGTTGTGGGTAATGGTGACAAGTGGTTATGCGAGCACACACACAGGCACACACTTACAATACTTATGAGGGCATTACATAAAAAATTCAAGCTGGTCTGCACAAGATTAGAGGTACAGGATCACACACAGACACTGACACACAAATTCCAGCATCATGTGTTGGAAGCTTTTGGCTTATGCTCAGCAAAAGCCAGCCAAAAACTCTTTTTATCCACTGGTTTATTCTGTGCTTTTGCTCTCCAGATTTTTGGCAGTTTATTCTTACCTGGCCTATTTAACAGCGAACGCTCTCTAATTCTATATTGGACAGCATGGGGTTAGAGTTAAAGCAGAGGTTGAAATTATAATTTGGAGGAGAAATATTTGTGATGCATCGGCTTTTTAGGATGCATGAACCACGCTGCTGCGAGACAGCAGCAACAGCAAATCACACCTGATTAATAAGTGACAGTGTTAGGCATAACAGAGACCCCAATATGGATCCACTAACATGTGATTTATTTAGTTTTCTACTTCAACAACAGGTATGGAGATGGCTTTATTCTGGCTTTTACGAGAGCCTCAAACCTGCAGGTTGACTCAAGGTAATATTAAGGGCACGCTTTCTCCCACTTATAGTATATAGGAAAGTTTCCACTCTTGCCAACCACCTGTTAAGGCCTAAATAAGAGCTTCCTGTAAAAATCATCGGGCCTCACTGTTTTGTTATTTTTATTCTGTTTGTAAAAACCAAGTAATAGAGGAATAAATAAAATCTTCCATCTGATTCATGAAACATTTACAAATCACTGACTTGCTCTTACACATGTGAAACAACAAAGATTGATCTTAAAAATGGTGACGAGTCATTAGCATATGTAAATGAATGAAGCAATTAAACACCCACAATCCACATCTTGGCTCAAAAAACAACTGATCAATTTACCAATCAGCGTTGTGGGACTAACCTTGTTGTCAAGTGTTGTCAAATTGGTGACAATGGCGACAATTACAGATGCTGTTACATTGTAGTATATTTGCTCCGCTCCACTCTTAAACCCTCTGGCAAAAGCAGCATGTTAGCATGGCTATGCATCACTGCTCACTTAAAATTATGTTAGATTCAGGCAGATACGTTGGTCTCTAGTGACTGGTTAGGGAAAATTGAATCCCAATCCCCTACAGAAATCGGTCAGAGTGGAGGCAATGCTACACTGAGCTGGAAACAGAGTGTAACCAGTTAACAATTCTGTCTGATATCAGGCTAATCAAGTGTGTAATTTCTGTAATTTTAAATATGCTGGCAAAACATAGTGAAAGCACAATAACAGAGCATAGAGTAAAATGTTTTACAATACCAGCTCTATTGGACTTTCTTTTTACATTTAATGTGTCATCCTGACCATTTGTAAATGTTGCTTTAAAAATATTACATTTTTTAATTAAAAAATACTGAATGAATCTCATTAGCAGAAAAAAAAGCTGAATTAAAACTGAATCTGTGCATATGAGCTCTTTATGAACGAAGCCCATTGTGACATCTGGAATGCTTACATGCAGCTGGGTGGACACTTTTTCAAATGAGTGTAAATGTGTAAAAAATAAAAACAAAATGATTTTACAGTTTTTCCAGCTGTGAGCAGTGATATCTGAGGCGACATTTAATAAGAGGATGATAAAATCTTGCCAGTACATCAGTCTGAGCTTTTCCATATCTGGCAGTGATAACGCCATGCTTGTGCATTATGATAAACTGGGAATAGAACCATCAGTAGTACAAATACAATTTTGTAGTAACTGAGCTACAGGACAGACAAGAATGAAAAATCCCTTCTTCTCAAACAATCACTTCAGATGTTGTAAAAGCATTGCTTACTCACACAACAAATCTCCCATACGGCAAAAATCAATAAGCAGAGCAACACTCTATTGATCATATCTATATCTTGGATACACGCTGATGTCATGCTCCACTAGCCAAGTGTGTGAGTATGTGTGTGTGTGTGTGTGTGTGTGTGTGTGTGTGTGTGTGTGTGTGTGAAAGTGAGGCGGTACTACATTTTGAATCAAAACTACGCCTCAGTCAGTTGTTCTTGGCATTACTGCGTGTCTCTCCCCACATTCAACTTGTAACTGCAGATATCCTCATGGAAATGAGAAGCACGCACTGATGCAATACACAACAAACTGTAACGCAGTGAAAGGCAGTTTGTAAATTTTAAGAGGTGGGATTTTTCTGACGGAACGTAAAATAATTACCCTGACGAAATTTCCTTATTTATCCGAAGAGGTCATGAAAGAGTGCTTTCAAAAACGTGCTTATTAAAACTTGTTACCACTTCAAGCTGGTGATATCAGAAAGAGATGTCAGGTCAGCACTGTGCATTGTGCGACTCTTTCAAATGAGAAACTACGAAACCAGTATACAATTGCTGCTTTATTCAAAGACATACACAGTACTTCTTTTCTAAAGTCAGATTTAACCTCCAGTGAAATGATAAATTTCACTTCCAAAGCTTTACTGAATGCCTGTAAAATCTCATTATCACTCACCAGTCTGTTCATTTCATAAGAAAGGTGAAAACATTGTTGTCATCAGTTCCTGTGATATAAAAGACCATAATGTGATATGAATGAAACGGCTCAGATAAATTCTCTCATTGATTTCTCTATATTCAGACGCTGGAATGACAAGGCACAGGGTTGCCCTCCACAGGCAGCAAAACGGCATAACAGAAGTAAAAGAAGAAATCCTACACAGATATCTTTCCTGCAGAGTTACCAAAACAAACCACAGGGACTCGCTCGTACTCTCACCAACTTGCGGTAGACGATCGTTACCCTAACATTTTCTTTCCGACTCCCTAACTTCCTTCACCTCTCTGCTTTGTTTTCTCCCTCTCCTCCTTTCTCTTCCCCCACCATCTCCCCCTGCAGCTCGAAGTTATTGATAGTTTAAAGTTATGGGCTAATAATAAGATGGACACTGCATGGCCAGGAGCCTATTATTCCCAGGTAATGGATAGTGCGGGGGTTTTGAATGACATTGCCCAGAGATTGCATGACGAAGGGTGGAGCGATTTATGGGTTACCCAAAGAGGCCCCCCCCCACGGCCCCCACTTCTCTCTCTCTCTCACACACACACACACACACACACACACACACACACACACACACACACACACACGCGCGCGCACACACACACACGCGCACACACACACACACAGTGCTATTTATCTCTAGCTTGATAAGGAAGCAGATGAGGCATGCCTTTATTTATGGTGAAGATGTTCATAAAAACTGGCTCAGGGTAGAAATTTAGAATTGACAGAACAGTACACCCATTTAAAACTTCATGTGCACCTCGCTGATGCTGTCCAATGCAAACCACATGAAAACAACTTTGCGTTTTGGACAGTCTTGCATGACATGATATCATCGTTGTGTGATTTTTCAACCATTTGGCTTCATTTTAAAATCCCATAATCTCACAGATGCATGGATTTTTGATTTAATTATTTATTTTTGACAAAATCAGTGACATAATTATTTCGTCCCTTCCTGATGAACAAGGTGTTGTCTGACCTCTGAATGTTACTGCACTGGTGAAAACTGAGTTTGGTGAAAATCCAGACATCAAAATGAAACATGCCTTTTTAGTTGCGTAGCCTTCAGATGCAAATAAAGGGCTTCAAAATGACAAGCGGACAAGTTGAGAAAAAAGAAAGCATGCTCCTTAGTTTTGGTTAACAAATTGAACAACTTCTACACATCAGTAATGAAGTGGTGGTGAAGTACAATAGATACAGATATATCCTGGATGCTACTTTCATCCTTTATCAGTCAACGAAACACAAGTAAAAATCAAAAGCCCTGGTTGCTGAGACAAGTGCAGGAGGCGTGCATGCATTTATGCCAGGTTTAAAATATGTTTGCTCAAAAACAGCCTGCTCAGGTCTCTATTGAGTGAAATCCCAGCGACAGTAGAGACACTTCAGACAGTGTTGACAAGACGCAGGGTGAAGAGGAGTAGCAGGGAGGGCATGAGGGAGTGCAATGAAAAAGGCTTGTCAACATTATCTGTTTTATTGATTTAACAGTAAAGGCTTGCCGCTTAAGCTTTATGTTGCTTTGGCTTGCTCCAATGAAAATACAACAGCAGCAAATAAAAAACGATTTCCTAAAAAACTTGAGCATTTTTATTTATTTTTTTTATCTCGGGCCTACCAGCTCAGGTTTTGCATGCATTAATGTGAAGCTTTCACACATTTCATCATCTTTATGAGTAACCATTATGGTGGGACTATGTACAACTCTGCTCTCCCTCCCAAAGGCATCAGTGCCACAAAGGAGGGCAGGACAGTCTTAGAGAGAACAACGGTGGTCAATTCTACTGCGGGGTCTAAGTAACGTATTGGATCATCAAGGATTAGGGAAAACAATGGTCCATGTTCAAGAGTCTACAGCCATGCTAACAGCTCTGTGAGACTGTACTTTAGCCTGAAAATGCTTTGAGCAAAATGCCCACATCAGCATGCAAATATGATGACAATAATAATGCTAGCAAGTTGATGTTTACTAGGTATAATGTTTACCATCCTAATATGATGTGTCAGCATGGTAACATTTGCTAATTAGCACTAACCACAAAGTACAGCTAAGGCTGTTGGGAATGTCATTAGCTTTGCAGGTATTTGGTCACAAAACAAAGTACTGAAAACCTTGACCAGATAATGGCACTAGATGGAAGGTTAAGGGATAAAAGTTTTTACCATTCATACATGTATTTCTGTATCAAATTTCACTGCAATCCAAGTAATAGTTGTTGAGACATTTCATTGGGAAGTGAAAATGTCAACCTGAACTGAAAAGGATCTTGTGTAATTGTAGTTAGGAGGTATCCTGTCACTATCATGGCTGAACAGGCAAAGAAGAGAACGGCACTACAATTACTAGTTGTATTTATTGTTATTTTGTCATTTTATACTTCTGTATTTTATGTATTTTTTGGGCATCCCCAATAAAAAAAATATAATAAGAAAAGAGCTACATAAATGTGTAAAACACAGGACTTTGAGGATTATCACTTTAAGTGCCACTACACCTCATGCAGACCAGAGAGCAGTGGGGTCAACAGAGTGTGTCATTGGAGCAGCTTGGAGCCTGGTAGGGTTCCTGTTGTGTCTTGACCTGTTGAGGCTTATCAAAGACATACTGCGTAGTTCTTTTATGCCAGAGCAGCTGGTTATTACCAGGGGCCTCATACAACTACCCAGAAACCCCATCAACACACACACAAAAAGACACACATACAAAACACATGTTAAATGACCTGGGTTAGTATGCAAAAGAGGTAGCACAAGGCATTAACGTATTTTCTTAACATTGATGTCATTAGTGTTCAGAAGAGATGTTTGAGGACCAGGTCTTCAAAGGTGGCAACAGTTGCAAGCATCATCACCATCTTTGTAACACCTTATATTATTGCTTGTTTTTTTAAAGAATGTACCCAATTTGCAATGTGTGATTTTGAATAATTATGACTGCAATAGTTTGAATACTGCTTAATGGGGTTGACTGAGAGAAAGATGAGGTGAACAGACAAATAACAGACCAAGAGAGGCAGGCAGATAGACAAAGACTGCTGACAGACAGAGGGACAGACAGATGCATGAAACGGAAACAGAATAGAAATCAATATGTTGTGTTAACATGTGAGACTGTGAAGTCGTATAATAAGAGCCCAGAAAAACCTTCCATATTAATTACTGTCGACACAGAAAAAATATAATTAGATATGAGGGGGAAACAGAAACTATTTATGGCAACTGAAGGGCCTTGCTTAATGATCAGACTGCAGCTAAAACCTCTATTGATTTTCTCATTAAATATACAGCTCAATTAAAGATACAGCTGATTAAAAGACGACTACAAATCACAGCGGTGGATCTGGACATGCCGGGGAAGCTGCGAAACATGAGGCCGCCCGCTGCACTCAGAGAAATACAAGATTTCACCCTCATGCTCTCTCTCATCACTACAGTGCAGTGGGAAATAAGGCTACACAGGTATTATTCTTTTTCCACACGAAAACCACGTCAAAGTTGTGACCATTTCCAGATGGAGCTGTAATGCCCACAGGCACGCTACTTGTGAGAAAACGATGTGTTTAATTTCAGCACTAAAAGCATAAAATCAACGCTGATAAGCCACAAACAACAACAATAACGCTGACCTCTGAATACATAAGAAGAAATAATCAAACAAACAACACAAATCGACTTTCCTTGTTAAAATGAAGCACCTGCTTAACCCAAGCCAGACCAAGGCTCTTCTTTCCCCTTTCTGCCTCAGCCTTGTCGCTGACAAATAAAAACCTTGACAGTCTGTGTACCCTAACCACGGGAGAAGGGCAGAATTACAGTGTATAATGGAAAACCTTTCTCTTTCTCATTGAAGACAAAAAAAGCAGTTTAAAGTCTATAAACTGCTGAAGTTTTTCTTTTTTGTGTAAGTTTTAGCTGTGGAATTATTTTTTTCTTCTTTATTATAACAGACGTGGCTGTTTCAACAAGGTTTAGGTAGAAAAAATTAAGTTGTGTTTCTTTTATCAATAGTGTTACATTGTGTTTAGATTCATGTATTTCAAAAGGCCAATCAGTCATTGTTAACAATAAAAGTAACTAAAGTAACGAAAGTAAAAAAGAAAAAAAAAACACCTGTTTTCTCAGGTTTCTCTAGTTCCCATAGCGACTTGGTCTTAAAAGAAATCCATAATGATTCAGTTCAGTTCCAGACCTGCATTTTTAAAAAACTGTACCCTTATGTTTACATTTGGAGCATAGATTGTGCTCATAAATATATGCTTTTCTTTTTTTTTTCTTTTCTATTGATTCCTGCATTTCTCTGTGGTCAAAGCAAGGTAAAGACCTTGTATGACCAAAAGGTCTACCTTACACATGAAGGGCTAAAATTATTTTGCCTCCATATGAACACTACGACCATGACTCCAATTCTAACTCAATAATGAAAGTAATTCATCTGTTACTTTTAAATGTGAATATTTCTTAAGTTTCAAGATTCACACTCAGTGATGGCAGCATCTGTGTGTGTGTGTGTGTGTTTGTGTGTTTGTGCGTGTGTGTGTGTATGTGTGTGTGTGTGTGTGTGTATATGTGTACCTGCAGGGAGTTGAGGAGGATGAAGATGTAGGCCATGACAATGGAGAAGGGAACCAAGACACCACACAGCCATGTCAGTCCAAGGATGGGCAGCAATACTAACACTGCTTTCACTGCAGCCCTGTGCACACACGCACGCAGAAACAATCCACTGTATAAAATGTAATACACATGGATAATGGCAAACAAACATGCGCACACATACACACCATAAAGACTCTGAAGTGGTGGACTTGCGAGCTGAGATGGACTTAGACCACACCAGATAAAATTAATTGAAGTATTCCCTAAAACCTTTCCTTGACTGTCCTGAGATCAATCAAAAGTTTCTTAACTTTTTAGTTCTTCTTGGACAAAACTGAGCGGCTCTGGCATGCTGGCTGTTCCATATACAACACTGTGCGGCTGGGAAAGCTCATGGGGTGACAACTTCCCACCTTAAATCCGCCTTAATTCTGTTTAGAGTGGAATTATCTTCCTGCTCAGGTGACCGCCAAACCACACCAGCTGTGTGTGTGTGTCCGTGTGTGTGACATGGCGGGCGGCGAGCCCTAGTTTACTCAGCGGAGGAATGTGCTTGAGTTTCCGCGACGGCTGCCACCCAGGGGTGCCAAATGGTTCAAGGCCTGCTTTGAAAACCTTCATAAAGCACCTACTGTGAGCCCTGGTGGGCTGAGGTAGTGAAAAAACATAAACACTTTCACATGATTTTCACTGATAGGATCATATACAAGCCTGCTAGGGGAAATCTACTGGATCACATGCAGCAGAACTGCAGTCTAATGAGCACACACCAGTGCCAGAAGGAAGTGAAAGACAATGGTAAAGACAGCTGTGATAGGGCTTGACAAGATATTGTTTCAGCATGGACATTGTAATAGCCAGAAAGGATACAATGAAAGCAAGTTTAGCCACAGTATACCACATTATAGCTAAAGTAAACATTACAGAATGTCTAGTTTATCTGATAAATACCATGCAGTTAATTAGCCTGCACTTCAAATGACCAATCACAGTCCTTCTCAACCACTCCAAAGACAGACAGATTAAATAAAACAAGCAAGTGGAATCACATGCAGCATACAGAGCCATACAAGTCACATGTACATATATTTTATGGCATCTCATTTCATATTTCAAAAATCCAAAATATTGCAATTTTCTATTGTTATATCTTTGCGATTATCATTCAGCCCAAGGTAGCAACAAGTATGAGACGATTAAATAATATATAGAAAATGAAATATAAAAATGCAAATATTCTTGCATCACACCATTGCAAGGGAAAAGATATTCTTCCATCCAAATATTTTAGAGATCATTTTAAAATATCAATATGTGAATTAGGGTTTCATCGATATGGTTTTCTTGAAGGACAGTGCTGTAAAGTGCTGCTAATTTCAGCTTGCAGCTGCTGAGAGATGATAATTTACACTAATGGATTCAACCCATTCTCCATGAGTTTCCCCCTAAATGTATTCTTAGTCTTTACAACAATAATATTAATAGCATGACAGCCAGTACTGTCCCTGCTTCTATTACTGACAGTTAACATATTTCAAATCAAACAATGCTACTCCTGTAAGAAATTCAGTATGAGAAAAAGACCCTGTGCTAAATGAATTGTTTTGATAAATTCTATAATATTTCTGCAATGTTTCAGGAAACATTTACCTCGTCCATACAGTGGAACTAAACGACATTGAGGACATTTTAATAACCCATTTAAGAAATCATCAGAAAACTCACATGAACCATTTCTGTATCTTGTCAACACTGAAAGATACTAAAAACCCACACAAGTGGTTGAAGCTTGGAGCCTTTTCTGAAAAGTATTAATGCAATCCATTTAAATTGTATCCCTTTCTTGTTTGATAAATGAGGCTTGCCGTTTTAAAATGACAAATCCAATATAAAATTTTGCAGCTGCTTTTTGTTTGACGTCCACTGGCTGCAGCTCGTCTGCTCCAAGGCCTGTGGCCTGGGTGAATACACTTAAAAAAGAGAACAAATGGCGCCTCCTTGTGGTCGGTACCTCATTTGCTCATAAGCTTGTTCTGCAGGACTGGTGCCCATGGCCAACATGATGGACCGTCTCTTGGCTGTGGAGATGGTGATGACCACCACCCGGGTCAGTACCATGATATTCACCTGGGAAAAAAAAAGAATGGAAAAAATAGAAATGAGAGGAGGCAAAGGTAAAGTGAAAGAGAGATGAGCACAGAAGACGTGCACTGACACGAGAGGGGAAATAAAATGCAAATCAAAACAGGGAGGAAAAAAGATGAGGAGTTCAGGTATACATGTTAACATTTCTACAGTTATGAGGTTGTGTGAGATGAAAGGAAAGATTAAGGAAGCAGAGACACTTGCACTTTACTACTGCTTTTTGAAAAGCAAAGTCTTAGTACAAAGTGGCTGAATGTGCCTTGTATTTCGTATTTTAACAATTTCAGCCCCAACAGATTGCATGATATGATTAGGATTTAATTTTCTGACCATGATGATGAAGATGACTGGCCCCGCGAAGCCCCAGATAACGCCGTTCTGGACACTGAGCCAACAGTAGCCGTCGGCAGAGTATTTGCCTGAGGCTGATGCCAGCGTGATGGTGACTATCAGCACTGGCAGACCTGGAGGGAGGGGAAAAAAAAAAACATGGAAGAGGAGGAGAACAAAAGAAAGAAAAAAAAAGTATCAGGAAGATAATCAGGAAGAGGAAGGGATAGGAGCTACATTAATAGAGCATTATGATGAAAATGGTCACAAACATCAGGCAAAGATCAATTTTAGTTTTATAGAAGTATTATTTCATCCTTCTCACAACTATATAAATAAATTTACTAAAGATTTATGTCAATCAAAAAGATAATAACCATAATTTTATCATATCCTTTATCATTACATTACAAAATCCTTCACAACAAAATCCTGGACATTCACTACACAAGTGTGAAGAAAGTGGTTTTGCTGTTGTTAAGCCACGGTACCCCAGCCGATGAGATAGTAGTACTTCATGTGTCGGTCCTCGCTTAAATTGACTGCGACCACCTTGCTCCAGAGCAGCAGACCCTCCACGAGCATCCAGCTAAATGCAGCCATGAAGAAGAGATGGAGGAGTGCCGCCACCAGTGTACACGCCACCTACAAACACACCAGCACAGGCATGCAGGCCGACACATTTCACATTACAAGCATTCAGGTTAAGCTCCTGAGTGACACGCCTTAACAGCAAAAAGTCAAATTAACTTCAAAACCCATGTCATAAACACAACAAGCAACTCGTCTGCTTTAACATAGTGCAAATGAGGGAGAGCTGGTTTACTGCTCGTTAATCTGGACTCACTATGTTCACACAATTTGTAAGCATCCACTGACTGTGTATTCAATAGAAATGTCAAATGTGCATCTAGGATCTACACAATTTATAGCAGATGGGACATGTATAATTTCACATTTCTATCCTATTAGAAAAGCTAGGTGTGGTGTGTGTCCTGAAAGACACACATGAACACAAAATGTCAAAGGTTAAATAACTATATGGTGATGGATTGCGTAAGTGCAGCTCATGATTGCAGGTGATGAATGAGGTGGCAGTGGTCACTAATATCACATTCAGACCATTTACAATCCCAGACACACAAACTACTGTTCGTTGATGCTTTTTGGAAATGTACTCCAAATGTTCATCTCCAAATCTTTTAATAATGTAACAGGTTTAGTGTGCAGAAACTAAAGATTGTGTTGGAAGAATATTGTGTTTATTGTAATCTGACAATATTAGATTAATATCTAATAAAAACAAAACATTGTGAGGAGGATTAAGAGTGACAATGCAAAAATTTAACCCTCAAATAATGGTAGATGAAATAAAACAATATTGAAAATAGAACAAAGAGAGTTGATCTAATACGAGAAATGCCATAAAAAATCAATTACATCATGATGAAATCCCTTCCAGATATGTCAGACAACACCATAAAATCCCTTTGACTCTTCCTTAGCAATACACTGAAGCCCTCCAGATTAATTGATTGTCAATGGGCCCAAACATGTGTTAAAACCTTGTTGACATCTGAAAAATGGTCAGCACATATATAGATATGAAAGTGTTTGATGAATTTCCAACAAGCAGCCACCTGCCCCTGGGGTAAAGCCCACCCTGACGTGACCTGGGGTCAAAGGATCAGGGGTCAAGCCAACTACAGGCCAGTGGGTGACTGTGGAGACGGCTGGACCATGTGCTCTAGGTGATGGATCAGACATTAGTGGCCACCTAGCACCGAGCCATTGGTTTCACTAGGAACCCCAGTGTGGATTTGGATTTCAAGTTTCATTAAGGTTGCTGATTTCAAACAGTGCTGTGGGTTTACATTTAAAGGAATAGGGCAGTGGACAACAGCTTAACAGCCATTTCAAATTTCATAATCTATGAGGAGAGGATTATAATATTCAAAAGCATCTTTGAAATCTTAATTATTACTTGAGTTTATTTTATTGTGGAAATCTTTGTATTAATTGCCTTTATAAAACATAAAAATTCCAGATATTTTTTGCTGCTTTAGAAAAAACTTCCTTGTATCTAAATAAACTAGGTTATCATTTGTTAAACTGCTCCCATTTTCATCCTCCTACTGATGATCTATTTTTCATGTAAAGTTTGACAGAATCCAACACATCATATCTGTCAATAGCCAGCAAATAAGTAGTGTCTTACTGTCCCTCCTCCTCCTCCTCCCTCCTTGATATAACAACACTTAATCCTGGTACCTTGTTGTGAATGGCTGAGCCGCTGCAGAGCAGGATCACCTGGGCGCAGATCAGAGCGATGAACAGGTTCTTATGAATGGACGTTCTGTCAGATTTGGGGATGCTACGGACAGAGACGGGGAGAACTTCAAATTCTTTGACAGACCTTGTCTTAAAATGAGATATGGTCAGAAGTGACAGTGTTACAACACAGTGATAGCAAAAAATGCCAACACATGAATGGTCCATTTTAAAGCAGAGTAGAACATTTCAGTAACTTAACATAACAACCAGAATATGCAAGCAGCAAAAAGGCCGAATCACAAGAAGCAATAGGATCCATCCACTGGCAACCACGTCTGTCTGTTCCAAACTTGACGGTAATCCATCCAGCAGTTGTCATGATATTTGATTCTGCACCACAAAGCTGGACTGATGGACGGGCTGACTGATCAATATTCCCATCACTAGGGTGACTTAAAATCAGAAATGTCCCAGGCTATAAAATGGCTTGACTGTGATTAGCTTTGAATCACTTTATGGATTCTTGTTTGACACTTTCCACCCTGTTGATTGTTGTGCTGCATCATTTCAGATCTGTGTTTTTCATTTTTCTTTGTATGAATTTTTACCACGTCACGCTTAAAATTGCAATTTCCAGTGACTGTTTTAAGGCGTTTTCCAGTATGCTTTGTTGCTGGGCTGATATCTGATTAATATTATGCTGGAAGGTAGTGTATAAACACCACTCATGTACCAGATAGTTTTGCACTGGAAGCATCTCTGGAGACAAAAGCATATTCGGTCTTTAGACCACATCAATAGGTTAAACATTTCCATTTTAGATTTTCATTAACATACCATGAATGACACAGACAGCTGAATCTGGTTTAAAGTGGTAAATGAACTCATTACCTCCTGATGGGTTCAGCCTATTTAAGACTCAGTTCATATGTGTATCACTGCTTGTGATCACCATAATTTCCTGGTGTGATTATGCATGCATATAAGGACACATGCAGCTGTTTGTGTGTGTTTCTTATGTGTTTGTTTGTAACACAGATGCATGTACCTCATGTGCCAGCATGTGTGTGAAATGCATGGCTGCCCTCTGATTTCAGGACAGTCATAAATCATCACGGCTCCTCTCCAGCTGATTGTGATCCCTCAGTGACCCTAACGTTAATTAACGTCTGCAGGATGCTGCCATAAACCTTCGCAGTGGACTCACACATAGACCACCGTAATTACTGAATCAGCTCTAGTCAATACTCAGAGCAGCCTTAGAAACAGAGCATGAGCAAGAGTGCCAATAATATATCTTACTGGTGTATGGGAGAGTGTCACATCAAACAGATGGGGAGATCTGACAGTGGCACATACAGTATTAATTTCAGCATTTTTATGGTGAAAATTAATTTAACTTCACAGGTGGTTTACCTGTTCATCCATACAAACAAAATAAAACGCATTCATGAGTGGCAGCAAGAACTAATTTCTACGGATTTAAACTTTATTGATGCAATTAGACTGGTAGAGATCCAAATTTCCCAAGTGAATAATCAAGTTGGAAAGTCCTACAGTGACCACTGGGAAGCCCTTACCTTGAACTGACTCCAATGGTTGATCAGATTCCATCATATGTGTAGTCATTAGCTTTGCTGCTATTATTACTAATATCAGTTAATTGGTTTTGAGACCTCTCCCACAAACACAAATAAAATTCTTTGAAA
This sequence comes from Chaetodon trifasciatus, assembly GCA_037975065.1. Taxonomy (NCBI): domain Eukaryota; kingdom Metazoa; phylum Chordata; class Actinopteri; order Chaetodontiformes; family Chaetodontidae; genus Chaetodon; species Chaetodon trifasciatus. The sequence goes on from JBBMOE010000022.1 coordinate 9,044,142, forward strand.
ACGCAGAATCATTTTCATGCTCCTGGCACAGAAATAGTCTGATTTAAATACAGAATATCTGCCCATCTGATAAGTTATTAATATTTTCAAAAACAGTGTGACACATAGGTGTTAATGCAACTCTTGTGTTATCATAAAAATAAAGCTCTTATGCAGCTAATGTGTTTTCCAAGTGAAAGAGGGGTAGAGGCTCAGTTGTGTGCGTGACATGCTATGTTGGCATCATAGGCAAGCAGGACATGAAAATCCAGTACTCACTCTAGCACAGTGAACAGCATTAAGGTCACCACCAGCGCACACAGAGATGCACCAGAGCCGATGAACGTCAGCTTGGTCAATATAATCTCCTCCTCAGGACTCCACTAAGACAGAGGGGAAAGGTAGTTGTGTGAGGCAGAGAGGGAAAAAGAGAAAGAGAGGAGAGCGATGTGAAAATATCGCAGGACTGAACTACCTGCACGTAGTCCTGCCTCATAGCTGAATATGTTGAACAGCTTACTGGTATGCTAATGCTAAAGCTAATGTTTTGCTTTTTGTTTGTTCCACTCCCTTTGCATAGACAGAAAGAACAGCTCTACCAATGAATTCTTCAGCTGGAAAAGCACAATGGGAGTGACGCCTGCTGGTTGATATCATGTACTACAAATCCTACCCACAATTTTAGAGGTCAAAGATCACGACCTGGATTTAGATTTCAAAGCAGCAGCATTTAGACTTAGATTTTTTATTTGTTTTTTACAATGACGGTATTATATATACTCCACTCAAAATATGACTCTACCTCTTTTCACTCTATTGGCAATGTAAGGGAGCATGTCTTAACAAAACAACACAGATGTATTGATTGGTTCCAAACAGAACTGAAAATGAGGTCTAATCTGCCCTATAATGCAGGTTAATTAGTGAACGTAATGTGACTCATCAGTCTTCAAAGAGTGTACCACAGGGCCTGTCTATCAACTACATTCATGTACAGCAGCAACAAACACACAAACCGTCCCAGCATGCAGCAGAGGGGGCTTTCGTGTGACAACAAAACCAGCTGAGCTTGTGTTCAGTATGAAGTGTGGAAACAATGTTAGGTCTGGCAACGTGAGATGGCACAAAAAACATTCCACACAATACTCAGTCAATACTCTGGTTATTTGATTGCTTCAAATGATGCCCATGATTCAGTTTCTCTTGTCTCTCCCTCAATATTAAATACTTCAACACTGCTCAAGTGTGTGGGTCTACAATAAACGCAGTTCTAACATTTCACCACACCACTCATAAACTTAACTACAGTTTAATTAGAAAAAATTAAATATGCATCACAACACATCTCATGAGTTACCTTCGACTCCAGGTAATTCATCAGCACTGCAAAGTTGGTGGTGTGGTTACATAGACAAGAAGTGACACCAGAGCCAGCAAAGATCACCCTGCAACCATCACCGGACCAGTTGTTGGTATGATTTTGCCTGTGCAGCCCAATACACAAGCAGAGACACACATAAACACACACTGATAGTTTCAGAGAGAAGAGACATCAGTATAAACATGAAGGATTAAATATACAGTATGTGAGGGTTTCATATCTGTCTGTCTGAGGATTGTTGTATTCAATAATAAAGACAAACAACATCAAAGAGTGAAATATGTTAGAAAAGTTAATAATACACAATAAGAGACCACCAGTTCATCATTAACAGCCTCAATCTCTTACTGCAGTAACACATTAATTTATCAGGGCTGTTCATGTGACTGTGTTGTTGATCAAACTTACACCAAGCTGAAGTTCCAAAAGGCACAAACAGGAATAACGCGCTGTGAATACTCCACCTACAAACAGAAACACAGGTTTGTACCTGTTTTCCTTCTGACATTTTCTCTCTTGATGTATCACTTGGCCTCTAAGCAGCCAAAAGCGACATGGATAAAGGCCACGTGCTGCTGGCTGCCAGGTTAAAATCTGTGTGCAGTAACATATTGCATTTCAAAGGGCAACAACTTAATTACAATTCAACTGCTCTTCCCAGAGAAAGGTTACTTTCTATAAAATGTCTGCAAGCCAGAAATGAAAGTTTTGATAACTTTCAAAAAAGTAAAGCTGTGCTAAAAAGTATCCATCTTAACAAGCTGTTAACATTATAGACCCAATTTAACATCCCTACACCTCATATACTACATGATTTTATCACTTGACTGTCAACGGGCTGTTCGGCTGCTCCAGTATAGTAATACTACTACTAACAATAATAATAATGATAATAATACCACATGTGATGAGGAAAGGGTGTACTCGACAGCCACACGGATGGTTTGGGCCTTAGCGGGATCACGCACGGTGGCTGATATGACAGCAGAAGCCAGGTGACCTGGGAGGATTCTGGAAAGTCAGACAATGGTTAACATTTCCATCCATCTCACAGCTTAAATCCAGGCTACCCGTAACAACTGTCCGAGTCATACCAATAAAATACGCTACTGACACTTTGCGTGTGTTTCTGTGAGTTGTGTCAGAATGGTTTGCAATGTTTAAAGCAGATCATATGAGAAAGCTACACCCAACCTTTTTACGCTCTCTTGGTGACTCAGTGGAGGCTCCTCGCCTCCAGACACAATCTCACTCAGATGGCTGTAGTGGGTATGAATAAACATCAATTCTTTAAAACCTGGTTCGAGAGAGAGGAGAAGAGCAAATTTAGCTTCATCCTTTTATGATACTAAATATTTTGCTGAGCATCACTTTACTTTTGCAGTGTTGCACAAACACCACTTTCACACATTCACACCCGATAGCTGCCAAAGTTTTATTTACCCATCTGCTTGGAGTTCTGTTACCAAAATGTCTGCCAATTATTTTATATTTTGACTACATTTCGTAGCTCAAACTGTAGTTCCATATGCTGCAAGTATTTAGACAAACTCTCACAATGAAAGCTCCACCAAAGGATGTGTTAGGGTTAGGAAAGTAGTGGTTATGGTTACGGTTAGGGTAAGTCTCCAGGAAATGAATGTAAGTCTATGTAATGTCCCCAAAAGTGATGAAAACTTAACGTGTGTGTGTGTGTGTGTGTGTGTGTGTGTGTGTATTTCCTACCCAGTGTGTGCATCCTGTGGAGCTCAGTGTCAGGGATAAGCAACTCATCCTGACCGCTGCTGCTGGCGATGTGAGAGCCGAGCACAGACGGCTTGAAGACGTGACGACAGCTCTCATCAGACAGCTTCTGCCACTTCATGTACACATCTGGCAACAAAGACAGCAGAAGACACCCAGACAAGAGAGACAGATTTACAGTAATAGCAGCCACGAATAGAAATGCAAGAATCTTCTCTCTTTTTTTTAATCTATCAGTTTTACAAAGTCAAGACCTACCAATGGTTTGGGTCATTAACATTATACCTGGTGGACTTATTGGTGTACTAAAAATGATTCCTTGAATTCTGAACATGTAACCACTGCAAAGACAAAAAGATGAAGGGGTGCAATATAATGTAAAAAGTTATGTTCTTTAAGAATAGCCTGAATATATAAGAAAAAAACAGAAAATGCAGTACTCATTGTTGCAATCTCCACATCACAATAATTATTGTGAAAGTGAAATGTGTCAGACAGTTTTGTCCATACATTTTTTTTATTTGAACCCTATTTTTCACCTATCTACAATTTCTCCATAAACTCTGATCACCACTGAAGCCGTTCCTTCTGTATTTTGAACAAAACACTGGCAGATAATCAATATTGTCTTTGAAGATGTTTTTATTACCTATGTTCTTGGTTGAAAGAGTGAAGCCTCTTCCCTCAGCAGACAGCATGTCAGCAAGAGTTTCAGTGAGACTGTCAATGCTCTTGACAACAGTAAATGGCCCCACGCTGACCTGCACAAGAAATCCAGACCCAACAACAAAAAGTCAAACCAAGATTCATGGAGGAGAAAGGACAACTTTCCTGGGTATAAACGCGGGTCGTTCCCTCACCCCATCCTCTGTCAGGCCCATCCACTGTGTAGCCATGTGGGGTTCCAGCATCAAACTTGCCATCTTTACATAGTTAGTAGCAATGGACACCATGACCTCCGCTGCATCGACTCTGGCAGAGGGAGCGCTAGCTAGTGCGGTCAGGTCCATCTCAATCATCTGGGTGAGGTAGAGGACATCGCTGGAGGTGAGGAGGTCTGGGCCACTGGCCTCCAAAGTACTCAGGACAGACTGGGTCAGCTGCCGCAGCAAGGTCAGGTCTCTGACCCAAGAAGCGTTACCGCTCAGCTCCTCCATCACCTGAGGAGAGGACGGATGGATAAATAGAAACTTTATTACCTGGGAAAAGGCGGTTGCAATGCGATGCTGCTAATTAACAAATTCCCTGTCTACACACCTCAGGATCACAGTCAATTCCGTTCACTGATTACAACAGATTCTCTAGATTTTGACCCAGTAAATCCTGACAAACATCCGATATTGGGGAAGAAAAAAAGTTATTACTTTCCTGATTGTAATCTTTTAGTGATTGTTAATATCTACATTTCTGGTATCAGACATGTAATTCTGAGTTTGTTTAGAAGGTGTGTATTCTATCTTAAACAACAGGTGTGTTTTTTATCATATCAGTGTGCAAAGTCTTCTCTGTTTTCTCAGGTGTTGAGCTGCTTCTGCACCAATATCATCAGGATGAGTTCCTGTTGATTTATTATACTAGACAACTAAAGTGATGATGTGCTACATCTCAAGTGTCCAACTCACAGGTTTGGTCAGAGGGTCCTTGTTCAACCCACTAAAGAACGGCGTCTTTGGTAAAGCGATAACATCTAGCACATCTGCAGACAGGAACAATGCAATGAGACAAATGCAATGCAATATAATTCAGTCTGTTAGACAGAAACAACACACTACAGCCATAGACATTTATATAAACCAATGACAATTAAAAAATGGCAACTATGGTACTAATTTGCATGGCAATGTTCAGATAATGCTATATTGTCATGGCCTCTAAGGTTAGATACAAAAGACCAAATCATCGCATCCATCAAGAATAAAATGCATAAACATTCATTGACATTATTAATAATACACTGGTACCTTTCTTAAACTGGCAGACAGCCCCTCTGAATGAGTCACACTTGACTTCACCCCAGCTCTCAATAACAGGGTCAAAGATGCCACAATCCTCCTCAGACTGAGGGCTGTGGAACAGCTCAAAGGGCAAGGTTTGATTCTGCAAAGAATGTGCATCCAGGAGGGAATCCAAGAACCGATTTGCTACGACAGTGAAGGAAACGGTGAAGGTCAAATGAGAGAGAGCCACATCAAGACTGAATGTCATGTCTAGTTGCAGTATTGTGGATAATGCTACACTTCAGAAGTCTTACACAAGAATTAAACAGCTCATCAAGATGTAATTCAAGGAAGAACACAGAATTTTTACATGTTTATATGTTATAAACTATATGTTCCTTCACTTGTTTTCCCAAATATTATCTCCATAAAGTTGTTGCTGAGCTCGCACCCCTTCAGCCAAGAAGTTATACTTAAATAAGTAAGTTGTTCCATAATGATCCAAATCATTTCTGATCTGCTGTCCCGGTGGCTAATGCACAACTAACTGTATACAGCAGAAACTTCAGGTGCAAAGCCTTGACTAACATTTGAACTGCTATCATTGAGCTCAATGGGCTGCTCCCTCTCCTCTCTGCTGCCGGTGCCTTCAGGGTCACTATGTTCAGATGATTGACTGATTGATGTAACAGGGTAAAGGTGATTTTCTGTCAACCTGGCCCACAGAGCGAGGGACCGATCAGGATTTCAGTGGCTGGCAGATTAATCAGTTTCACTCTCTACTTCACAAATTCATCTGCATTTGGCTGTTGGCAGGTGCTAATTTCCAAACCTGGCACCAGCTTCTGTCATATTGGTTAAAGTCCTGTAACTGAAAGATGAACGGATCAATCCTGGCAGTCCTTCAAAAGCTATTGTACACAAACCTGACTCCGTCTGTACGCTGATCTTTTAAAGATCGGCAAATCAATGTCTACTCTGTGACTGAAAAATCACTGAAGGAGTGCAAGCTTACTATCCTTTCTGCATGTTCAGTTCCAAGAGGAGGAGTCAGTGTTTTAGACTCTCATTGCTCACTGGGGAGCATGATGTCAGAACGGGAGAAGTTTGTTTTGAAGGGTGGGATTCAGAGTGACGTGAGTCACAAAACATTTACAAGAACCATTAGGAGCCCTGCCGTCTGCCAATTACAACTTGGTCACCATCTCTTCTATTCATTGCAGGGCGAGAGCGAGAGAGCAAAAGAGACAGAAATTTCCTCTTTTCTTCAATCTCATTAAACTTCCAGTCATGCTTAATGCTGGAAAGTGTGTGTGTGTGTTTGTGTATGTGTTTGTCTACTCTGCGTATGTAGGTTTGCCAAAGCATGCCACAAATTCAGTGGGGATTACGGATATCCTGATCAAGCTTTTTTGCTGATCCCTGTCTGAGTCATTTAATGAGTGAGTGCCAACACCAAGTCCTAAAATGATATCTATATTTTCCTACATCACACAATTACATGGTGTAATATAACTAGGATAGTGTGGACCAATGATAGCACTGAATTGACATAGCAGCTACTGCTATATACAATAACCTAATGCAATATAGGTTATTGTTTTGGTTTTTTTTTTGGCTCTTGTTTTAACGATGTTTACTGATGATGAATGATGTCTATTCAGTATTTGGTGACAAAGTAGAAAAGCTGTCAGTTTTGGTGTATTTACTGTACGTAATGGAGAGAAGCTTCAAGACGAATTTAAGGGTCAGGTGAGGCAACTTAAAAAACTACAGAATAGAATTAGTGAACTTCGTAGTTTGCCTGTCTTTTAAAACACTGCGGGATAGTGGCTATAGATCAGGACGTTTTCTTAAGTTAGTCTGAAACAGATCTGAAAAAACATCCATAATATTTGAGAAAAAGCCAAAACAGCCATTATCTTTATCATATCTTGATCTTATGCAATCTTTGCAATTGTATTGTTGCTGTCAACATTGAACCCTGATGTCATCATGATTGAGCCTAATCAGAGAGATTAGAGGAGTGGATGTAGAGGAGGATGAAACAGAGACAGAGCAGACGTATCTGCAATTTATTCACAGCGTTTATTTTGTCCTGCTTGAATGCCAAATGGGTGGAGTTTACTACATCAAGCCAGCTCAAATCTTGGCATGTTACTGAAAAGTGAGTTGTCCAAAATGACTTTCAAATGGTCTCTGTGTGATTGTTTTTTTTCTGCATAGCAACCCCACCTAGCCCTCGTGCCAAACTAGCTAAACTGTAAACAGAATTTGAAAGTCATGCTTAACTGTATGACTGGACCTTGCGGATAGATTGATAGTCTCTTCTGTCTTTTATGGTGTAATCTATCCCTGTACTTCCCTGGACCTGATGATTAAATTAGCTTGATTTAGCTTCTGGCAACCCTCATACCCTCATTCTGCATCCCAATAAATGTACCTTGACATGGGTTGTCTCTCCAGAGCTTCGTAAGGGAGGACTCTATTTCCATGGCTGCTCCACTCCACTTGAACACCAGCCCAGAGGAAATGGATGAACACTCCTTTTCCATGGTGTAGATTTCGCTGCTGTTCAGTACACGATCCCATATGTGCAGCTCTGTGATGCTCCCTGAGAAGGACTCATCCTTCTTAAAAGAGCCTCCAAAGGTATCCTGCTCCTGTCCAATAATGAAAAGGCCGTCACGGCCAATGCTGTCAGAACTGTTTAGGCCATCACCCCTAGAGACCACAAGACCATGACTAAATAGTGCCCAGCGTCCACCATTCTGACTCCAAGAAACGCACACCGAGTGCCAGGAGTCGTCGTGGTCGAAGGCATCTTGATAAGGTCCATGAATGCCATGGACCAGCAGAGCCAACTGAACAAGCTTGCCCTGGATCAGGTTTGCACGGAGCTGGAATTCATTAATATATGACTGAATGGAATAAGAGAAGATGGTGGAAATTCCAAAGCAATTTGGATCAAAGCGGAGACGGGTGCAAACAGTCACCGAGCCCATGGAGGGGAACTTGTGCAGGAGGCGTGCATGCTTCCTGTCCGAGCGCCCGGTGAACTCCAGAATCAGGGTCTGGAATGAACCTTTGGTTTCACCCCAAACAGAGAGAAGAAACAGGCATTACTATGAAGGAAAAATCCTGGTACAGCTCAAGGAAAATATCGAAGCTAATCATAAAATTGCACTTTGTGGTCTTATTTCTACTATAAACACTTTCTATTCACTGTAAGCTAAGACTGTTGTGTGGCAGCAGAGCAAGTACAATTTTATATTCTATTACATTTCAAGTCAGTGAGTAAGGAAATGAGAAAAACAACCCGTCTACTATTAAAAAAGAAAAGGTGCTAATACAGTCATATAAAGTGTCACAAATAGCATACTGAACCTACTTGTCAGATGTGTCATGACTTTCCTGGCAATCCACACTGGCTGAGAGATGTTCAAGGATTTTAAAAAGCTGGTGAGCTCTTGCTTCTCCGCCGAGCTGGAGACGGTGGCTAAAGCCCCGGAGCGCTGGCTGCACAGTTCCCCTGCACTGTTCCACTGCAGGCGATCAGGCACATACTCATAGTAGGACTCATCGTATGTCAGGGTCCTGGTTTGCAGTGTAAAAGCTGTTCAACAAAGAGAAAAGAACAAATTGGTGGCGATACATACCAGACAGCACCGGTTAAAATTCAGGCTGTGAGTATGACTATGTGATATAGCAAGTGACATGCTGTTGAACGCTTGCGCCTGTCACACACACATACACGTCAAATCTCCATCTACATGTGGAGTACGCTTCTAGAAGATTGGCCAAAGGAAATGGGAATTGATGTGCATTTCCATCCACTCCCATTAGAACAAAATTGTTGCTGAAACATTGCAAAATAAGAGGATGTAAGTAAAAGAGCGCCTTTCAGACCTCAAGCAACAGGAAACACGATGGAAATGTGCTATTTAAGCTTATTTCATGTGTTCATTTGAGGCACATTACAATCTCCTCATCAGTCCATCTGATGCTTTTCTGTTGCCATTTTTCATCTCATGGCAGCAGATAAATTAGAAAATGTGGAATTTGGATGACAATGTTTTAAGAACTTCAGCATTAATGCTAGTTAGCCTCTTAGCTTTAGTGACACCTCTATCTTACTAGTTAGCAGTTAAGCATAGTGCTACTTGCTAGGTGTGGTAGACTAGCCAGGTTAGCTAGTTACTTAGTCTCAACAGAAATGAAATAGTGTTTAACTTCAGAGAAATAAAAAGTGACTCACCTGATATGTAGCTGTGAAAACAAACCTGAAAAATACCGGTTTAAGTTTAGCTCATTACTGAAAGTTTGAAGCCAGATAAGTTTTTTTACCAATGAGAAAAGAAACACAACAAACATCCTGATTAACGGAAAATCTTTAACGAACGAGGGAGGGGCGAAGAACACCTGTGACTCCTCCACCAAGGTTGTTAGTTAGCTACTTGTTGTCTTGCACAGACAGGCTATTTATTAAATCACATTTTGACCGTTTGTTAAAAAAAAAAAAAAAAAAAAAAAAAACGACTCGTTTAAACAATTATACTTTTAATGCAGGAGAGCGCGTGCAACTTCACTGAGCGCAGTGATTCAGGAGGCTGACCCCTGAGCTTGATTGACTTTCTAGCCAATGAAAAGCCAGTATTTAAACTCTAACAAATGCCTTTCCAACAGGAAACTATAAACATTTAGTCTAGGAACAATTATACTGGTGTAATGAATACAGAAGAATGCTATAAGAAACTCACTTGATCACAAGGCACATTTAAACATCCACTATTATTAATAGACAGAAAAACATCCATAACGACATGAAAGAATTAAATTCACAGTATTATCATTATTATTATTATAGATTTTCCTAACATTTTCCCACCTGTAAGGCCTTTTTAGAAAACAACTGTAACACACGTGTAAACACGGTGCATCGCATTTTGTGTCTAATTATCTTTGACGAATGGGTCAGGGAAATGGAAACTATTGGGATGTGGGCGTTTTACACAGCTCTGAAAATATGTTGCCTCGTTAAAAGTCGACAGTGTGTCTAAAATGTGGAGTGAAATACAAAGATGAAGTACTTACAAGCAGGCCTAAACTGGCGAACAGTAACCAGTGCATCCTGAAAAAAAGAAAAAAAAAATCATTAGCTGAGAGAGAAATGAAAATGAAATTCAGTTTCATCGTACGAGGCTTTCATCTATCGGTCAGGCAAGAAAAACAAATGACATCGATTGTTTTACCTTAATTATTTGTCTTGCTAAAAACTTTTTTGCGCGTCTTCTCATCCCAATCCCGTCGTGTCTGTGAACGCAGCATGCAGCCACTCCTTAACGCCGCGGGTTTTTGTTGTTTTGTTTTTTTAATGTCCACAAGGTATGAGGTTACTCAATGTATGTTTTCTTCTCAGCTGTGCTCTGTCAGGCCGTCACTGAAGTACAGGAGGAACCCTGGCGGTAACACACTTATTACAGCATGAGGGGAGGATGCGGAGAAAGCTGTAGAGGACGAGTGGGTGTAACCTGCAGCGAGCAGAGGGTTGCCAAAAGTAGGGTTCAAGGACCTCCGGGGGCCCTTGAGTGGCTTCCAGGGTGTCTAGAGGCTTCCACAATGACATAATGCACAGATAAATGTGAGTTAAGTTAATGGAAGTTTTTCAACTAACTTCACATTATTTAACACAGTGAGACTAACTTATAAAAGCTCAATTTGTAGGTCTCACTGTCCACCTACGACAGACAGACAAGTAGTATCTTACCTAAGTGTGAATTCCAAGGATAAAATGTATTACACAGATCAATAAGCATGTGTATTACAGCGCCAATTCACAACTCATACAAATCTCCTCATAATAGGTGCAGCCTTCACCAGGAGTGCATGCTTTACTGAATGTTGACCTGTAATATAAAAAGTTTGGGTCCTTATCAAATCAAGCCACGTGAATTTATTGCAGGAGTACAAGTTGCTACATTATTTTGACATATCAAATTTTCACGACATATTACAAAACACTAAAAGGACACAAAACACTGCTTTGTGAAAGTACATGTATTAAGAAGAAACAGAGTATACAAGTCTCTCCTGAGTGCAAATTGTTGCAGTGTTATACATCATAAAAGAGCAAATATGAGAACAAAATCAAACATAGCAGAGAATGGGGAGAAAGGCTGTCATTATATTTCTCAAAACACCACCTGAGCTGCCGCATGTTAAACTCTTACATGTTTGAATTAATGAAAAAAATGCAACCAAGAATAATTTAGTGGCCTCTAGAAAAATAGTACAACAGAGAAGGCCTCGTACAGCACAAGTGAACATTCTCCTTACAGCCACTTACTGCTCCTAATGGTGTTCATTCATCATGAATAACTCTGTTAGCAGTGCTTTCTCTACCATATCAAAAGTGATACAGACATAGGAATCACTGCTGTAGATTTGAAACGTCTACATACTGATGTCATGTTTGCCTTCATGTATTATTTTCTTTGCAATTCAAAAACATAGCCCCATGAAAATATGAAAACATTACTCACATTTAGAAGGCAGAGTTGGCTATATGTAAACGCAACAATTTTTTTTTTATCAACTTGGATGGCAACACTAAAGAGTCTCTGCAGTGTCTGCTGCACGACACACCTTCAAAGTTTTCTCAATATCAGCAATATAATTTTTTACAGTACATCATACATGATGTGAGCATAGCAAAGAGAAAAACAGGATTAATGCACATCATACCCAGTGTGGGCTGCCTTTGGACGACACACCCGGAGGGAGAGAATACACCATCTTATTCACAACTCGAACGGCACAGTGAGTGGTAGCACTCTCTTTAGTTGAGATTTCATCCTCTGTGCTCTTATCGGAAGCGGCAGAGCTTTTGCTTTCTCCTGCCCCCTGTTGGTTCCAGGAGGAGGACAGGGACTGCAGGGCAGAGTGGAGCTCTTCTTGCGCAGCCATGATGCTCTGAAGAAATGGAGGCTGCAGGGCCAGCGTCAGTGCTCCCTCCCTGGACAGACCAGTGATCAGCTCATCGACAGCCTTGGCAGAGGAGGAGATGAGCTCTCTGCAGCTGCCTAAGTCGGAGTCTCTGTCTTTTCCTGGAAGGAAGATGACATTCAGATAGAAGAAGTGACACCAGCAACAATAATCCGGTCAGTTTTGGCAGAGGGTGGTGTCCATGCTGCTAGCCACTTTGCCAGCTAACCAACCATTAAAACTTTCATACTCAAAATCTACATTTTTAATCAATCAAATGAATAAAAGGTGTTATAGCAATGATAATGAGAAAAGAAAAAAATGTCACATTATACAACTGAATTATCTATGACTGGCTGACACTCAGGCAAAGCTATTGTGAAACACAGACTAAAGCTTGACCTGTCACGGCATAACTGTTCATTATACGTACTGATGCACTAAAAAAACTGAATGAAGCCATTCAGTTAAGCTGGTAAAGAACTGCTCACTTTAATACAATTGACAGATTGAGCCAATTGAATTAAATTATATTAAAATACTTTTCTTGAACACCATGATGTATGATCGTTATACAAATCTTTATCCTGAAATGGCCTCTTTGCTGTATTATACTGTAAACTGGGCATTGAGAAAAGAACAAACAGAACTGACTTTGGCCCTTGACCTGCTGTTTCTTCTACTGCTTTTGACCGACAGATATGTCCTGTTGCTGTACAATGTAAGTTACACGCGAGATGAGTTTTAGCTGAATGTCCAGGCTGTGTGTATGTCAGAAGCTTCACCTCGCAGGGCAGCGCACAGGGAGGAATGCAGCTGTCTGATGGCCTGGTTCAGCTGGAACAGCTTGGTCGCTGCAGTCCTCAGTCTCTGCAGATGGGAAGCTGAGGTCTCCTCCTCCCCCTCTTCCTCCCCCTCCTCTGGGTTAGTCTCCCTCCCCTGCTTGAAAACATGAACACACCCAAAAAAAATCGAATGCAAGTCAGAGCAAATAAACAGCACTTATTGTAACACAACCAATAAACATATCACTAAAACACACACACACACACACACACACACACACACACACACACACACACACACNACACACACACACACACACACACACACACACACACACACACACACACACACACACGTAAGATCAGAACATTGGACAATACACAATGAATAAAAACTACACTTACTCAGTGGATAACCAATAAGCAGCTCTTGGTGGCATTTTAACTGTAACTGCTTGAGGGAGTGTTACAAACAAATGGACTGATTCTTAGATTCCTCAACTAAATTTTTCCAACTGGTATTGATATCTTAACCAGGGATCTCTGACTCGTCAGGTCTACTCCTGTATGTAGCCTTAAAGCCACTTCAAGAAACACACACACACACACACACGCACGCACGCACGCACGCACGCACGCACGCACGCGCGCGCGCACACACACACACACACACACACACACACATATACACACAAAGTTGCAAATGATGTCACTGAATGAACGGGGCTTCCATGGTGATGTGTCCTTTTCTGTGACATAAACCTAATGGCCTCCTTCCCAGTTCACTGCAGTACAGCAGAAAATGTTGCTAAGCCATGCCATTTATTCCAGCACACAGATGTGTACACAAGCCATTTTAATTTCAATTTACCCTCTTTAACTAGTGCAAATAATAATTCCTGTGTATAATTTTTAAATTGTCAGGTTTACGTGTTTTTTGTTTTGTAAATAAAGTAGCATATAAACATTCACATAGTTGCATTTGACTGCCACATGTAATGACAATTCCATATCTTCTTTTTAAAAGCTACCTTTTCCCAATTTCTACCAGCATATGAATAACTAATCACCATCCCTTGAAGAACTGCAAACTCTAAAAGTCCAAAATCTTTTGGTTCAATCACTAAATGACAATGTCTGCTGCAGTACCTTTATAGACGAGTCTACATCCACGATCGTGCACATGTGCAGTCCTTGGTTTCATGGATGTAGCTGCTTCAGGCTATAACTCAGGTTTATTTGACTACAATAACACTGTGGGCAGCAACATGCCCCTGCGCCTATATGTGTCAATGATTGGTTTTAACAAAAAAAGAAACTGCTAGTTTGTGTGGCTAAGATAACGGCAAACACGCCTGTTAGCTGTGACTGATGCCACTTCATTCAACACATTCATTACCTGAACGATCGGCAAGGGACGACTGCAGAGAGATAAGCCTACAGAGCATTGAGCTTTACAGGAGCAATAAAGGCTGAGTGGCATCTTTAACGGGGCTGCTGTGGGTGCGGGTATTAATCTGTAACATTTAAGCCTGTGTCAAGATGGAAGATTGTTTTTAACCTTTACATACGCAGGGAAGCTTTGCTGAGCGTGTATTCTTTCTCTGAGCCAGTTTACCCAAACAAATACCAGCAGTTTTAGGAATGAAGCTGCAGATAGCCGATAGCTAACGCCATTAATCAGATTATTTAATTCTGATCGGTTTTAATGCCAATGTTCAGAATTCTTTTCGAAAATTACATTCTTGGCAAAATAGAATATGGAACATTATGAAAGGGTAACATATTGTTTAAGTTGAGTGTGTGCTACAGTGAAAAACTACAGCTGATGATAAAATATGTGTGGTGGTTTTGAGTAGCTTCCTAATTTAATTCCAACCCTTTTGAATTTGTCATTTCTCTTCCACCACAGCTTCATCATGTCACCATTCTCTGAAGTCTGACTACATACAACACAACAAATTAGTCCACATTTGAATTGATTTTGCATTTCACAAGTCTTCAGAAGCACAGAAAATAAAGAGGGCAGTGAATGGTCGGGAAGTACTGAGGCGTGATATTTCTCAGGAGGCAATACAATTAACACCCATGTAGTTACAGAAATCAAGATTTAGTTTCTCCAGACTTTAACAAAACTTTCCAAAGATGTGCAGAAATTAGAAGTGTTAGAATAATTCCTAGATTATAGCTGATCATGCTGCTGAAACTCACCGTGATAAGGCAATGCATGTAGCTCTGCAGAGCTAGGGCTAAATCAAGCATCTTGGATTTTAGGCTCTGCAGGACCTGTAAGCAGAGATGGATTATGAATGGTGACCCATTTAAGAATATTTACATCTACTGTTATGGAAAGTAAACACACAAAATCTAGTTATATCACCATGACAACACAATTTGAATGACGCAGCCATGTTATGATCTCTTACTGGGTTTCTGGGGTAGGCCAGCTGAGCCTCTCTCAGCATTTCTCTGGTGAAGACGAGGCTCTCCTCTAAGAGAGAGGTGATGCCCTTATTGGTCCCCTTTAGCAGACACGGGACAAGGGACTGCTGAAAAGATGTAAACATATAATAACATACATCATATTTTTGATAGCACTGTTCTGGTCAGTAACCAAAAGCTACAAAATACAATTAACAAAATATCCCTGATGGTTTAGAAGAGAGTATAAGAAGTACAGCCTGATCAATACTGGATGTTTTAAATATAAAAAAAAATATTTTTATAACAACCAACAATTTCTTTTAAATATCTCAAATGTACTTTTTACTGTTTATTTTGCTGGTTGGCCTGTCAAATTTGGCTTTACCATGTTGTAACGTTAATGTGGCTAGTTGCATCTATCATTGAGTCACACGCTGGAGCTATGTAATATAGAGGGACACTCAAGAGCAACCGTGTGAACAATAAGCTTCATTTGAAGCCAATTAAATAACCAGAGTAGTAGCTTGGATAACTATTTCTTCTCACATTGCAAGACCTAAGGCTATCTCCACACTTGACACTGCAACACAAGCTCAGCAGCTTTGTTGTTCTAGGAAAGCTTCCTTTGTTGCGTGCTGCATTGGTATGTGTGTCCATTGCTACCATTTGTAAATGCACTTGATAGACAGGCCCAATGGTACACTGACTATTGTACTTAAATAATAAAGGTTTGGTTTTCTGCAAAATAAATGCTGTTTGGAAGCCTAATTCTACCCCTGGTCTCACTCATTAGTAAATGTCATGGCATGGCATTTACTAATTAACCTATATTAAAGAGCAGGTTACTCCTTCCAAAACTCATGTAGAAAAAAAAAAAAAACTTGCTCATTTGCTCTAAATAGGAATGAGACTGAAGTGTCCAGTCTCATTCCTATTTAGAGCAAATGAGCAAGTTTTTTTTTATAATCTCTCTTAAGATATGTTTCCTTAGATTACTAACACAGTGAAAAGAAGTGGAATCATGTTTTGAGTGGAGCATCCCATTCATTTTTGTAATACTGTGATATAATGCCATCACAGCAAAAACAAACAAACAAAAATATATATGAATTATGTGTCTATATGTATATAACAAACTACTAAAAGTATACAAATATGTGTAGATAAATGCAAATGAGGGAGTTAAAAAAAACTGAACATAAGACAATATAATGGAATCTTATCATGTCCTGGAACTAAATGTTGTGCCTTTAAAAGACTGACACTTCTAAACACTTTTTTTTACTATGTGTTCAAACAGCATAATAGACCACTGCACTTGCACATCAACAAATCAAACACAGTGTATACTTATTCCGCTCAATAATTCCCCACCTAATGTGATCCTTTCTCTGAGATCCACACGGCTAATATTACATTCTCTAGTGTTGTAGAGTGGGGGCTTGATTACAGTGAACCCCTGAGCTTTGACACGGATAGGAGCTGCTGCGGTATTAATGGTGGTGTTACCTTGCCTGTGGCCTGGGCACCCCACTCCATAGCATTCAGCTGCATGCCTGTCATTGCCGCCAGGTGGCCGAGTGCAAGCAATGCAGCGTCCAGGCACTGACTGCTCTTCCTCCGTGCCTCCGTTACCATTGATGTGATCTCAGATTCACAACCCTGCACGGGGAGAAAATTTTCATTTTCAGTCAACATCAAGTCAGCACAAACAAACAGGTTGAATTAAAATTGATTTAACAGTAAATCAATGCAAGCAAGCCAACAAAATGGCCGACATAGTCTGAAGGGTTAGTAAATAAATTAAAATGCTAGAGAATGTGAAACATCAGGAGTGAGCGAGGAAAACTGGGTGTTTAGGTGCTGAGGCTGGTAAGGAATTTAGATTTATTTTCCATATATTCATGTTCTGTTTGGGGCTCAAGGTTGAGAATTCCCTCCGCTTGGTCATTTCCATAGACAGAGCTCAAACAGCTCAGAGCTAAGACACGTCAATTAATGCTGTGCATTTTGATTAGCCACCCCGTCAAAACTACACTAAATCGAAAATAATTTCTCAGTTCAGACTTTGCACTTTTTTCAACTTAGCTAAATACTGTAAATGTGACGAAAAAGCATAATATAATGTCGCTGCATGCTCATTGATATAGTGTGCTAATTTCTTGTGTTTACCTGAATGAGCAGCTGGAAGAATCCTCCCATCTTCTTGACTTGGCTCTTGAGCTCTTCGGCGATGGTGTAGAGCAGGCCGGAGGAGGGTTTAACACTGGCCAACCACTGCATGGTAACTAACACCGCGCTCTCTATGGCTGTGGTGGCCTTGACCAGCTGAGTCTGTGCCACCAAGTTACACACAAACACTGCAGGAGGAAAAAGAAACGATAGCAATTTGGTTAACCCACACAGTAGAGCAGAAGAAGAGAGAAGGTAAGCCTGGGGCTTTTAAAGAAGTCTGTGAATTAGATATCTTTAAAAATATTGATATTTATTGAAGCTAAATAAATTAAAGAACTGGCATCTCATCCTAAAACCATGAATCATATTGATGTGTTTTTTTGTGCAATACCAGACAACTACAAGGAAAAATAAAATGCACAGTGATTGTTTTCTAGCTGCTACCCATCTCTAGTTAACTGTTAACTTTACCAATGAATTAAATATTCAAACAATGTATTTGGATCCCCATTAGCTTGCTCCTCTCCTCAGTCATAAAAGTCTGGATTTTAGGTTGAATCTCACCGTTCTCCTGGCTGTCATCATCCAGGCCGTCATAGAGGTCAGACACTGTCTGGACCGCCGCATACACCAGGTGCAGATCAGACGCCAGCCTGTCTGCCAGGCTTTCTTCTGTCCCACTACAACCACGCAGACGGGCCACTGACTGGCCAATCAACTCCTTGCAGACACCAGGCATGGCAGAGTCTGTGCTGATGGAATGGGTGGAGGGCGGTTTGACCACACCCATCAACCCTGGGACAGACACAGTGAAGAGTTGGCGTGTGCGCACACAGCTGACTTAACTAGAGCTTCTTACAACGCTGTGTCACAGTGAAAATGGATTTGTCACAAAATCAAGTTGAGCAGCCAGTTTTACTTTCACAGGAATAACACGTAATCATTGCGTTTATTTCCCAAACTTTTAATGTGTGTAAGGGATGCTGGCATCTTCCAAATTCACATTTTTTTGTGTGGATAAAATATCTCCTGCTCCTCCAAACATCAAAAGCACTGTGTGTGCTCACTAAAGGTGGACAGCAAAATGAACAATTACACTACACTGTTCCTGATACCATTCCCATCTCAATTTCACCACTGCTAAAAAAAAAATCGGTCTAATATTTGAAACATGGTGTTATTCAGAAAGCTGCAAATATTCTAGTAATTTTCTTCAGTGTCTTACCAGCAGACTGTGAGGAGCCGTTGTGGAGGCTTTGAATAGGATGGACCCGGATCTCGTAGAGACGCCCTGAGATTCTCCTGCTTTTCAACAAGCTCCTGCTCCTGATGTAAAAAAAAAAAAAAAAACAAGAGGCAAAGCCCCATGAGTACCCTGCCAACATTTTACATTTACATTTACAATTCATAAATAATTATTAGGCATGTGGACGCTTTTATTCAGAACAACCTCCAGTGTGCTTAAAATTAATTTGGTGTCTTCTCTAAGGCTGGTTAGCACAAAGTCAGTTGCAAAAACCATTAGATTCATTGCAGCTCAAGGTTTGCCTGCACGGTTGTTGTCCCAAACCCTTTAAACATGAACCACTGTTGAAGTTTGTTACTCTGTACTGCCTGTTCCACTTTTCATCTGTGTGGATTTGCTTACTGGATCCGAGAACTGTAATTTATTTGCTGACGTTGCTTTGAGGGGATTGGAGACAGACTACATTTACTCCCGTTAACTTGGGCAGTGCTTCTCTAACCATCTCTGGACATGGTTATGCTAATCTGACTTTAAGTACGTAAGAGGCACATTTAGACAAAGGTTTGGTGTTATTTTGCAAAGACGCATGTTAAATTCATGTGTAAAAGAGTTAAATGAGTTCAGCAGGAGAATAGATATTGATTATGATGAACAAGCTACAGGAGGGAAGGTCAGTAAACAGCTATGACTGTGGCCATAAGGCTTAGACATGGGTTTAATGGAGAGAGAAGGGATGAAGGAACCACAGAGCCCGTGCCATGTTTCATTTGGCTGGGTCTGCTGGTAGTTCAAGCAGCACCAGGAGCACCATAAACAGGCTTGACAAGAATAACAACAATGTGAGAGGAAAATGTTGGGGGTTCTGCATGTACCATACAGGCTGTGTGTGTGTGTTTGGGTTGTGGGCTGAGTATGAGTGAGAGAGGCAGAGACTCTTAGTGTCTTTTCCTTTTCTAAACCCTTTGGCGTGGCTTTTGTGGAAATGAAATTAATAAACAGAGGAAAAAGAATAAAGAGGGAAATATTCTGTGGGCAGCAACTTCAACATCAACTTTTCGTGAGAGAAAGAAGGATGTGTTGAACGTCAAAAGCGCGTGCCAGGTTGTAAATCACATTGGTGGAAAATAGGAGGACTCTGAAAATAACCAAAATCTTCCAAACTGTTTTATAAAAATGACTTTCCATGTTCCATCCACATACCTTTCAACTTTCCATATGCATCCATTTGCCTGACACATTGTTCACATTGAAAGAGTGCAGGAGGCTGTGGGTTCAGTTGAGTATGAGGGCTGTGGGTTTAAGAGCCACACACTGTAAGGCAAAAGCACTGTCCATCCAAGCCCTGGCACTGTGAACAGTGAGGTGGACGCTTGCAGACAGACTGTCCTGCACTTCCTTCAGGAGCTTGCTGGAAGTGTTTGTGAACACTTGCATACTTACACATTTCAAGTCAGTGGACAAGAATACCAATTAAGTCCCTGAAATCTAAGGGAAATGGCAGGTGCTGGAAAGAGGGATTGATGGATAGGAGAAGAGAGGAAGAGCTGGATAATTACCTTCGGCGCGAGAAGGAGGAGGTGGAAGCAGAGGAGGCCGATATATCTTGCTCCCACTCATCATCAGGGTCATAAAACACATCGTCATCTTTAGAGGTGGAATCCCCCTGCGGAGAGTAAACTATTGCTGACATGCCCGGTCTCATTTACTCAACTTAATGAGAAAAGCGCAGCAATGTGAGGCAGCATCCTTCTGTCAGGCATAAAACAACCCATTCTGGACTGTAAATAAGGTCAAACGCCTGGGAAATTGGCAATTGCACTTGAGGTGATGTCAGACTGAATATGTAGAATGAGGAACAAACAGGCTCAATGGTTGGATATGCTTCACTCCACAGGCATCATACATCACTTTATTAGAGCACTGATCAAATTAAATAAGTATGCACAAGCTTCCTAGGATTTTTCAAGCATTTTGATCGTACTTCTTGATGGTTTATCAGCTTCATAATGAGCAGTTTCATAGATTTATACCCTTTAAGGGTATAAATGGGTTCATGATGTTATTACATCCATAGTCATTCTGAGTCTATACACAATATCTAATAATTAAAACCATATATTCTCTGGATCCTTTATTGTAAATAAAGATCAGAGGTAGCTTGAGACCGTCTAAGAAAACTGGCTACAAGACTGAGAAGCACTGTGGTGGAGGACACTGTTAAACCATACAGGGTCTTTTGTGTCTGGTGAAGATTCTCACCACTGAACATCTGTAGCACCCTGTGCATGTTTAAGATTTTTAAAACCATCATTACAAACATCCAGGCTGTTTCCACACCAGTAATCAACTCTGTTTTACTCTCATTTTCATTAGAGTAAAGGGTTTATTAGTCAGGCTTCAGATGGTTCAAGACAATGTGCACTTCTTAATGTTTTTTTAAACATGAAAACAATCATCAAAAGTGATGGCCTGAAAAGGGCATAAGTGATGTAAAGCAGACCTGCTCGAGTTCCCTCATGGCAGCCATGTTGTTTTGGAACTTGTCCAGGCTCCAGAAAGTGGAGATCCCCAGCTTTGTGTTCTGAACCCGCACCTGCAGCGGACCACCCTGCTCCTGGGTCTCATTGTCAGAGCTTTCGTGTCTATAACACAGGAGAGGCAAATCATTTTTGGCTTATCTTAAAAGGGGGCAGCGTCATTTGGGAGAAAGACTTTTGATATTTGTCGAGATTCAACTCCAGTGAATTTCTCCTCATCTTCTGCTCACTGTTCTGTGTGTGCCAAAAAAAATCTGATCATTGCACATGGGCCTGGCTCTGTAAATGGGAAACAAACCAACACCACTGTTTCTATTGAATAATGCATTTTTTGGCACTGTCATGACACAGAATAGACAAATAATCAGTAATTAGAGGCATGCCTCTTTCAGCCTTCTTGCTTGCGTGCACTTTAAATTTGAACAACCTATATTTTATGTTAGCTAAACATCTGTATGTTGTGTACAGATGGACGGTATGTTTACACATACTTAACACCCAAACACAATGCAAGTACTTCCAAATGTGGTCAAGCAGATTTGATCACATTACAATCATAATGCATTTTACCCTGCAGTAACATGTGTTTTTCCTTATCTGGATAACGTGTCCAGATCCATGATTCCACATTCCAGCTATAAATTGGTCAAAGTGGCTTGGACCGAGCCACACACACTATTCCAGCCAATCAGCAACAGGTGGTGTTCACACTCATGCACAGGACAAGGGAAAGAGGGCAAGAGAGGGATGGGAAATCTGGCATGCTAACATGTAATTGTATTGTGAAGAAGGAGAGATGGCAACATCAACAATCTTTCTCCAGAATGACTCAATTCACCTTTAGGGAAGAAGATACTTCCAAATGCTTTCAGTCAGGGCCTATTAACATTAATGTGACATATGAGCTGTATAATAAATCATAAGTAAACTGAGGGCTGATGTCATTTCATACCTGCTGAAGACTGTGTTTTTCCTCAGTTTAGCACTGATCTTATTGGCTTCTTCAATCATCAGGGAGAACTTCATGGTATCCCACTGTGGAGTGACTGCAATATGGACATGAAACACATTAACTTCACCGGAGCCAACAGCTGAGGAAAGTGTATGTGGCTTAGACAGTTTTTTATTTCAGCCTGATGTAAGAGCACTAGATGAAAGAGATTCAGTCTATGAGAACTGTTTAATTACTGCTGTTAGATAAGTTACCAAGTACCAAATGTTACACTACTCTTACTGTACCATCTGATTTTCAAGGGCACTTCACAGTCAGTCTGAAACAGTTCTCGACACACTTGGTGAAGGTAAAGCTCCAACTGAACTCACATTTAGTCCAGTGTCTACATCTGCTCCTGGGAAACTCTCTCTACTCCAATGTGTCTGGTTTAACAGGATGAACCCCATCTATCTGGAACTCCACTTACATGGTGTGAACTGTCTATGTGGTTCCTAACTCCAACATGGGCTCAGCAGTGGCTTGAAAGCTCTCACCATTTTGGGGGGTGTGGTTTTTCCTTATGGCTCTTTTCTTCTGCATCTCCTCAACCTCTTTGCTGATCTTTCTCTTCTCCGCCTCCAGGGCCTCAACAATCCTCACTTGACGCACACGGTGTTCCTCCATTGCCTGTGAGTGAATCATGGTAATATACACAATATTAAAAACCACCAGGCCAAAACATTATGCCGAGAGCCAAGTTCCACCATGACTCAAAACATATCCCAAATGGCCCATCAGTTAAACAAAAAACCCAGTGTCAGCATATTTGCTTAAGCGACTCAAGCTCATTATGAGATCATCAGAAATGGTGAGAATGAGCAAATGAAGAAAAAAAAAAAAAAAAAAAAAAAAACTTTCCGGAACTTAAAAGGAGAAGGATATTTATCATTCCCAGGTGTCGTCCTGGATTCTGACCTGGGCTTCCATGTGCAGGCGGAGGCGTGTCTTGTGGGTGTCCACCTCCTGCTCCAGCTCCCGCTTGGCCAGTTTCAGCTCTGCCATCTGGCTCGCCACCCTCTGCTGGTCCAACTCCTGCTGACGCTTCCGCTCAGTCTCCCCATTCTGAACACATGTGGACATTACTCAGTACTGGTTGCACAAATTTGTGGGGTGTACAGGATACACAAAAGTTTGTAAATGACAAAAAGCTATTTGATGGTTCTGCAACAAGGCAATTTAGTACACATGGTTTAAAAAAATACTATTTGTGCTGATAGTTTTATCAGTTTGGTCACAGCTTTTGAAAGTGTACTTCCAATAATTGCAAAAGCAGTACTGCTAAAAACCTGTAAAATGTCACACCACCAATTTGTCAGAGCTAAGGTTCCCTGTAGATGGACATCATTTATTAGTCACAATCCCCTAAAGTGATCATAAATGGAAGAGAAATACCAAGTAATCAGACCATGGAGAGAAAGTAGAATGCTTCATTGTTTCAATTAAAAAAATAGAAGTTTTGTGTACCAGCTGTCTCTCCAGGGCTTGGATCCTGTCCTCATAAAGCACCTTCTGGTCAGAAAGCTCCTTCTGGGCCACCTCTTTTGCCATTTGGATTCCCTGCATCATCTCCTCTTTTGCCTTCAGATGGGCTTCTTCAATTTCTGCCTCTAGCCTGGGACACATAAAGGTGGCTTAGCGGGGTTCTGATTTTAATCATTAGTCTGTGCAAATACTGTGGATGGTGCACTTGACAAGGAATAGCTGATATGGTGATATTTAGATTTTTATTTTTTTTTTAAATCTGGTTATTTGCACTCACTGAGCTCTTTGGGCTGCCAGAAGCTCATTTTTGGCAAATTCAAAGTCTTTGTGGCCATCGCCTGCGCCTGTCCAGCATGACACCCGCTTCCCAGATTGCACCTCTGCTGGATGGTTGAAGCGGAAGTAGTGGTCTCCACCAAGAATCACACGGTCACCCTGGAAGCCATAACCACAGAGAGTAAAATGGATAAACATTTTACTATAAGTTTCTCCATAGCGTGATGCTAAACTTCAGATTGGTTAGGGCTTTCTGATCTACTTACATGGTGTAGCACAGTGGATTCAGATATGAGGTTTCCATTAACAAAGGTTTTGGCGTTTTCCATGGGAGTGATGCTGACTGTACCCTGGATGTTGGTGATAATACTACAACAAATGGAAAAAATACACATTGACTGTCTGCTGTAGCCAAAAACTAAGAGATGATAGCTAGATTAGCAAAATGGCTAGATAGATTAACAACAATTAACAAAGATAATGATTAATGAACTACATGACAAAGTATCAAACGGCATCTCTCTGCAGTGGTGCACCTCTGCTGAGTAAGCACATGTTCAGACCACATACAGCACTATTTTACTGTTCTCTCCTGCCGCTAGCATTTCTGAAGCCCTGCAGCAGTTTGTTCTCACCAGTGTTGTTCAGCGATGAGGGCTCCTGTTAGCTGGATGTCATGGCTGCACTCAGACTTGAGCTTGCCCACCGTGGTTCGACCCTCTTTGATCATGTAGAGAAGCATCTCAGACAGCTGGGGATCCTCGTTCAGGTTCACCAGGTTAGGAAGACGATTGTCCACTTTGAAAGTCACACCTGCTTTCTGAAAACACAGACAGTTACAAACACTTCTTTCACACATTGTTATTTGTGCGTGGACATGAGAATACTTATCACAGCTTGGTTCAGGGTTGGCTATTTTGACCATTGAGGGTTAGCGTGGTAAAGAGACACAGTGGATGAAAGCCTTGACACAGTGAAACTGAAAGTACTGTACATAGGAAAGTTAAAAAAAGAAAGGAAATAAATCTCATGCTCAAAAAACCTGCAATTCTTTGGTTTCTTCACGTTTGCGGATTTCAGCTTGCTCCAGTTTCTCTCTCCACGCCCTGCCAGAAATCAAGATGAAGTTGAACAAAAAAGTAAATCACATCAATCCAAGATGTATCCCTCTACTCAATCATTTACGAACCTTTCACTGACTAAAGTCCATGAAAAGGAAAACATCAACCTTGACTTATAAAGCGTTTATATTTATTGTATTTGTTTTGCTTTTTTAAAGGAAAATATTTGAATTATGCTTTTTTTCACCTGTACAGAATAATAAGAATTGAAGATAAGAAAAACAAAACATATGTACATATGAAACCAGAGCGAGTACATGCAAACACATGTACATCATAACTGTGGATAAGAGTGGAAATGTAAATGTATTACGAGGGTGAGCTGTTGAAATCTGCTGCAGCTTTCACTCAGACAACACCAGTGTTGTGCCTGAACGTGTTCATTGAACGACAGTTCATGAACTCGTTCATATTTTGGGCGAACGTGAACTGAACGTACTGGGCAGGGAGGAGGGGGGCGGGGATGTTACGCTATAGGTTCGGCAGACTCGTTATTCTCCGCTTTTCTACATTGTTTGGCTGAAACTGCTTCACCACACTGCTGCATCGTGTTGTCAGACATGAGTACCGCACGTGCACATTTGCCACACAACTTACATNCTCACAACTGGCTACATCCACAGTAAGTGTATGCAAAATCCCTGAAAACTCTGCTACAGGCAGCTGGTTGACAGACACAATGATGAAGCATGATAAAACGACTTACTATATCTATTTAGGTTGAGCAAAAAAAAAAAGGTTTATAAAGCTTATTGCAGTTATAACACAATAAAAATCAGCCAAAGCTAAATTAAGGCCAACAGGAGTTACTGAATACGGATATTTTGCAAGTCTGACCTCTGATGAGCTTGGCGCTGGTGTCCTCATTGACTTTTGCCACGTTAATGATGGTGCGGGCCTGCTGGGCATAGCGCAGTGTGCTCAGGCTTTCCTCCACATTGCTGCCCGCTGGACTCAGTGTGGCGATCATGGCCGTCTTGGAGTTACCACCGAGGCTTTCTTTCAACAGCCTGTGGAAGAAAAAATAATAAAAAAAGGGATTTGGTCAGGATCATACTTGGAAATGAGATCTGCACCATTACTGTAAGTTACAGAAAAACCAAAAAATATATTTTGGCAAGACTGTCTTTTCAGTAATACAAAATCTTATTGCTCTCATTTACAATTGCTGTCGTCTTTTTAAGAGTAAAATTCAAGCACTCTCAAGGTACCTAAACCAAAAATTTCCCGACTCTCAAAGCCTTTATCATCACATCTACAGTATTATGAATAGAATTGCGAAAAATGAAGCTTGCAGCTTTGATTGTGTGTTTTCATAAATCCAACTTTAGGAGACATCAAACAAATACGACAAAAAGTTTAAATTCTAAAAAATTTTTGGTTTACTTGATTAAATGTTTAGATGAAACACCAGACCATGTTGTAAATTAAGCATTTTTCAAGGAGTATATTCAAATTCAAGCATATTCCTAACTTTGAAAACCTTATTAAAAAAAATAAAAAATCAAGCATTTTAAAAACTTTCAAGACTTTGTACAAAGCATGCGATTTACAGACATAGTAATAGTATAGAGAGCTTAGAAAGACAAACAGTTTCTTCTACAAGAGCTACAGCGTACAAGCACTTTGACCCCTCACCATGTCAGGATAGACTCTCTGTACGGTATGAAGACCTTCTTTCTGGTCAGTGCCTGCTCTGACAGGGCAGAGATGACCTTTCCAAGGGTTAGCAGGGATTTGTTGATGCTTGCACCCTCCTATAAGGACACAGTAAAATTGGCATTTCTTGTTTTATAATAAGTACATGGATGAAATGGACAAAAGCTAAACCTCACCAATGAGTAGCATTATCAAAGGATAGCATGGTGTGTGTAGGTGTGTGTGTGGGTGTGTATGTACCCTGAGCCGGTCTCCACTTGTCTGAGCTGTGTTAGAGCGCTCGCTGCCTGCCAGGTCCACCAGGTTGATCCTGCTGGTGATACTGTGCTCGTGTTCCTCGCCCTCCACAAACTCAGTCTGCAGACGAGCACACAGACATACTGATTAGCTGTAACACTCTAACACATGACCCTGCAAGTTCATTAGTGTCACTGAAGACTTAACTTATTCATTTACATACTCTCCACATTATTAAAAGAGTGTGCATGTGTGTTTGTGGGGGTAGGTAGATGTGTAACATACAGTAATGTTGAGAGGCCATACCTGAGTCTGGGTCATAACCAGGGTAAAGACAGAGTGGGATCTGGAGCTCTTGTCATTCATTCCTGTGGCCGCTGTGGCTCTCTGCTTGTTGCCCAGCTTCAGCCAACCCTAAAGAAGGACACCAGGAATAATGACTGAATCTCTTTGTGTGAAATCTCTCTTTTCTGTGTATATCTTTGATGGTCAAACCTTATCTCTATTGTGCACTGTACTCTTAAGACATAAATATTGACTACACTTAGTCTACCTGTCATTGAATCTGCTCACTCATTCAATGTTGCTCTTAAGAATCGGCTTAAGGACGAGGATCCAAAAGAAGGAAACATATTGACCGCAGTTTCAACCTACCTGAATGTCATTGTAAGAGCTCACAATATTCCTGTGAAGAAATAACAAAGTGAGCAATTCCAAAAATCACCATTCAAGAATATTCCATTGGTATTTCTTGAAGGGTAATACAACAAATGAAATAAAAGTGTTTCTCACGCAGAGAGGTCAGCAACGTAGGGACCATGGACTGGATGTTCCCTCACCCTGAGCTGGAAAAACAACTCAAGAGTGCTTATCTTGTCTGTACATATTCTCAGGTTATTCAGCCCCACCAATGACCATAAAGTATGTTGCCATGGCATTATTAGGAAGGCTGTAGCTCTAAAATCTGCAATTATGAGGACATGTTCCATGCAATCTTCACTTTCCCTTCTATAACACATAAATTGCTGATTTGTCTGAAAATGCAGCAGCCAGTTTCACTAAAAGCAAGCTGTATTTCTTCAATAAAGCCTTAAAATTAGGATGGTTATGTACCATAGTGGCAAGTAAAACATGACATATTTACAGGCCACAATAAAAAAAAAAAAAAAATGTAAAATTCAGTCAGTTGCAAACTACTTACAGGCATCCTCCTCTGGTTTGGCTCATCTCTGGTCACCAGCAGGTCATGGATCTTCTCATTGTACACTTCAAAGTAGCTCATCTCTACATGACATTTGACCTGACATGTAAAAATGGATCATTTGATGAGTTATGTAACCAGGAAAAAAGGATGGTTCATGTCTTTTTTTTCCTTTTTGGAGTGCTTTCTGGTGGAAAAACTGCAACCTTAAGACATTTCTAACAACTATCGGGAAAAATGAGTAAAGGAACATGAAATAAATTAGAAGTATTTAACCAGGAATAAACGCTTATAAGAAAGACTTTACCTCTTCATTTTCCATGGAGGTCAATCTAGAAAAAAGCTCATGGCAGAACCGCGGGATTACTCCTTCCTCTTCTCCAAAGCCCATCATCCTTAATAACAATCATTTCAAAAAAGTCATAGTAGACTGATTGTTATTTAAAATACAGTTCCCAATACATACGCTTTCCAAGGTAAGAGAGCAGAAAGGACGAGTTTCAGTGGAGCGTAGTTGACTGCAATAAACTGAAACCAAATATACTCACGTGTACGACTTCCCAGAGCCCGTCTGGCCGTAAGCAAACAGGCAGGTGTTGAATCCTTCGAAGGCCCTCAGAAGCAAAGGTTTGGCCAGTGTCTCGTACACCGTCTGCTGGCTGGCGAAGGTGGGGTCACACTGATCCACAGAGCAGAAGGAGAAGTCATAGGTGAAGGAGTAGCTCTGCTTGGAGTCTGGATGCTGGACAACAGTCTCCTGACCGTTCATGAAGATGACCTGCAATGCCTTCTCTGCCTTCTCTCTATAACAGCAGAAATAATGATAAACATTATTTCACACAGTGACTTTCTCTACCAGAAAGATTTCTTTTTTCAAGAATCATAAGTCTGAGTGCTTCTATAACCTAACTACACAGCTGGTTGTACAGTGCTGCAACCAACATTATTTTCATTATCGATTAATCTGCAGATTATTTTATGGATTAATTATTTGTCTGTATGTCAGAAAATAGCCCATCACAATTTCCTCAAGACAAAGGCAAAGATATCAGATTGCTTGTTTTGTCCACCCAACTCTCCAAAACCTAAAAGATCTTAAGTTTACAATCACATAAGACACAGAAAAGCAGCAAATCCTCACAGCTGAGAAGCTGACACCGGAAAATGCCTGGGTTTCTTGGAAAATGTTGCTTGAACAATGACTTCAACGACTGACTAATTTCTGGCCATTTACATATCGATTAATCACTTCGGTTGTTCCCATTTCATGCAGACAACATTTCATACATGTTGTGAAATACAGTGTATTTCTGTAGGGTGTTTCATTTGTTAATTATCCTAAAAATAAAATTCATTGTCTTTGTGTGTTCAGGATAAACTTTACTGACCTGCTAACAGCCAAAGAAGAGATCTGTTTAATTACACAGCATCTGATTAAACTACACCACGGTTTTTCATTACTGGTACATGGTGTTAGGTTTAATTAGGCAGACGGCCCAAACCCTCATCTGCTCCTCCACAATTTGCTCATCAATTAAGGCAAACACTGGATTACAAACCTGGCACTGAAAGGGCGTACACGCACAGCAACAGTCACTGCACTGTTCTCCATCTTCAGTGAATCCTGCTGCTTCAGAGTCTCACTGGGTCTGGAGAGGGGCTGGTCGGTAGGTGCTGAAGCTGGAGCAGGGGTGGAGGTCCTGGTCTGGGTCACGTCACCCTTTTGGCTTGAGGTGGAGGTCTGTCTCACCTGCAGCGCGGCCTGAGGCTTGAGCACACCTGCGGACGCCTTGCTGACACGAGAAGCTGGGACGGGTTTTGTGTCTTCCCTTTGCTGTGCTCGAAATCTGGGCCTCTCTAGACTTGCGGATTTGGCTGCCACTAGTTTAGGAGCTTCCTTCCCTGCCAGCCTCTCGAACACGTCTCTCTTGGCGGCGATTTTCTCAAACGGGGTCTTCTTGGTAGGGGTTTTAAAGGTTTGGGCCTGGTCCTCAAGCTGCCTACTCGCGGAGTAAGAAGCGCAGGGGGGCGTCGGCCTCCTCTGGGTTTCCACATCAGCGTCTCTTCCATTGCTTTTAGATGCAGTTTCTCTTAAACTCATAGACCTGAATAAAACAGGTGCTCTACCGTTTGCTTCACTGAGAATTTTGGACGTTGGTTGCAGTCCAGAGCGGCTGACCTCACGCTGTCCGCACGCGCTTTTATCCATCGAAGGAGTCCTGGTCCTGCGCTGCAGGGTCAGTCTCTTCTCTGGTGCCGGCGTGGTATTCTGGCTGCTCTCAACCATCGTCTTCTCCGTTGTTTCACCCCTGGTCTTCCTCCTTGACCTCCTCTGCAGAGTGAGTCGGCCGCGGTAAGGCGTCTGCTGCCCGCTGCCGCTTTTCGACAGCGCAGAGATGACATAGGTCCTGTTCACCTGCCGGCTTTTATCAGATGATCGGCTGTCTTCACACGCAGAGTCTCCGGATGTTATCTCACTTTTGCCCAGCGTTGTGTCTGTCGCTTTGGGTTCGGCCAGTCGCTCCCTGCCCGGTGTCCTGGCTGTTGGCATTAGATGGTCATAATAAGCTGTGTGCTTCCTCGCTTGTACACTAAATAACGACATGGCAGTCGGCTGCTAAAAGCAAAAAAACGTTAGAATGAGTTTACGGGTTAGCTAGCTAACGGAAACTTCACTCTGGTTACTCTTTTATCTACAATACACGACATGAAACATGTAAGACAGGCGGCTCGATACGTCAGTTAAAACCGAATATTTATCCATTCGAATATAATATGAGTTGTGTCCAGGCGAACAGAGCTACTTTTGTTTGTTATTGTCCCTTCATCGCTTCCGCCATCGCCCGCCTCAATTTCAAACCGAGGACGCAAGTGACAGCTGATTGGCTGAATTCTCGGAAATCGTCACGTCTCGTAAGGGAAGAGACATGTTAATACATGGAAATGACGCTAGGTGGCAGCACAATCAAGGGCATCCTACTCCATAGCCATCGCTCATATTTTCCCCTCTAAAATTAGCACTCTACCGTTACAGAACGTAACGTACACTCCATGTTAAAACAAAAACAAATGTTTTAAACTCCATCAGCTGAGGATGCAATACTGATTGAAAAAGCTCAAGAAAAGAACTGAAGGTGGACCTTGGGTTAAAGACTGAACTTAAACATTCAAGTATGGTAAAATAATGGCATCACAGACTGATTGGAATTTATACACTACCTGATCTATTTCTTTAACCTTCAGGCATTAAATTTGTTTCTCTTGGCCCCTTAAGCTGATCATGTACCCCAACTATCTTGGTCAACTAGAGGTTATTCTGAAGTAGGACAGAGTCAGCAGCCTGCTACAGGGCACTTCCAGATAATCAACATTAGGCTTAACTTACAACCGACCAGTTGAGGTGTCATAAAACTTAATAAAAGACAATGTAATTTAAAGCAGTAATATATTTTTGGTCTTTAATAAAGATACCACAGTACACCACAGCAGTGATTAGAGAAAAGACAGTCCTTCAGCTGGACAGCATGGGTGAAGGCTGTGGACAATTCCTGTATTTAAAGAAATTGTCTTACATTCACAAGAAATTCATTCAGACTGCATCAAAGTTACATTTATTCAATAAACAATGTAAAATCTTAACTGCATACAAACCAAACTAGAAGTTAGTTGCACCAGCACAGGTATGTGTTACTTCTTGCGACGGTCGTGTTTCCTTATGATGTCTAATAGATTGTTCTTAGTGACCAGCACGTCATCAGGCCCGTGCTTGGCTTTCTGTCTTTGCCTCCTCTGCTGCTCATGGAGGTGGGGTGAGTTGAGGAGCTGAGGGGGCAGGATGGACCCTGTGGGTTTGACCCTGTTCACCACCTCCAGGAACAGCCGCTTGTTGTTGTTGTTGAGAAAAGTGATGGCTGTCCCTCTGTGTCCCAGCCGGCCTGCCCTGCCCACCTGGATGGGAAGAAATTAAGGAAAAAATAGTCATCTGACTTCTTAAAAAACATCTATTTGTATACAATATATTCTGATTTAGCTGTGATTGCCAAAGTATTAGATAATTACTTAAGTATGGAAAATGGGATTCAATAACTCTTGCTCTTTATTAACATACTAATTAGTAAGAAGTTTCATTATTGAAAAGAGAAAATGAGGTTGAACTTAACCACTTTATCACTCGTCTACTTTGGGTATGACTAACCTGATGGACATACTCATCCATTGTGTTTGGCATGTCAAAGTTAACCACCAGTCTGACGTTGACGAGGTCCAGTCCTCTGCCTAGCACACCTGTACTGATCACCACTTCGAAGTCTCCATCCAGAAGACCCTGAGGACGCAACAGAGCAAAGGTTACACTGTCAGACATGATTTTGTGGAAAAATGGTGAGGATTTAAATATTGGGTTTGTTTTTCCCCTCAGTCGTTTGATTCTGCAATCAGTATAATGGTGTCTGTGGTCTTCAAGCTACAAGTTATTCGGGAGCAACACTCCTGGACACCAAACATGGGAGAGCTGTTATTCATCCACTTGACTGTGCATGTTCTGGCTGCTGCTGGCCTCACCCTGAGGATGCGGTTGCGTTCCCACTGGCTCTTGTCAGAGTGGATTGCCACAGTCTTTAGGCCTGTCACCTTGGCGACCGCCTCGCACAGCAAATCAGCCCCCAGTTTACAGTCTACAAACACCACCACTGGAGGCTGGTACAGCTTACTGTCCTGAAAAGCCACACGGAAAAACATAGGAGCGAGGTGAGATATTCTTTTTTTATATTTTACAACATTTTTATTAACAGATATTTCAGTAACACTGCATAGACTGAGCTACCATGAACAGTGACTATGCAAGTTTTATTTATGATTATGTTCTCAAGCTGCAAGTAAAGTTAAAAAAAATTGCTTTTGCTTTAAAGTAGGCTGTTTGCATCTGTCTTTTAATCTCAAACTGAAATAGTTATTTTCCACATTGACTAATGAAGGAAAGTAGTAAGGATGGGTCTTCTCTCAGCTCTAGGTCTATCGTTCATACACCATGCACCACATGAAAAGACTGTTGCAGATGATGTCTGAGTCATGTCCACTACAAAGGTTTGGTTTTCTTAGGGGAGGCCCATCCAAATCCCAGTATAATAGCCCTCCAATTCCACAGGCCTCCTGCTGGAGCCACCACTTTTCCCTGGTCAGAGCCAGCAGTCTCATTCTCTGAGCTGCATTAAATAACAGCAGTCATGACTAACGTGGCTTAGAAACAATTGTCATCACAATCATCCTCTACACAGAGAAGTAGATGCTGTTATTCACTCTGGTCTAAAGACACTTCTTCACCAGGTTAACTAAAGCAGACCCTTCCCGTCCTGCCCTGTATTAATGGTGTAAGCCATAGCTGGGATAACTGGAGTGGGGCCATGGCTCAGGGCCCACCCATTTCCTCCAGACAGGGGCCGGGGCTGCAGCAATCTAAATATGGTCTAGAGAGGAGACTTGTCTTTGGAGCTTAAAGAACTGCCCAGTTAGGAGGAGAATTAGACTTGGTCTTACACAAAAAAAAAAAAAAAAACTGCTGACCTCTTAAAGAAAGCCTATGTTGGCAGTGGAAGTGAGCTTAAAGTGATACTCCACCCAAAATATATCTTTCAAGACTTTAAGTGAGAACCAGACTTGCCGAGAAAAAGGAGACCGTGTGCTATTTAAATACACATCTACAAGTCACTGTTGAAAGATCAAAACCTCAAGCCTATAACCCACGTTGAGAATCTCAAACAGCTTCTTCTTCTTCGAGGGTTCCTCTATCCACAGCAGGATCTGCCTCACGTTGGCGCAGGGCTGGTTCCTCTCCCCAATAGCAATACGGACAGGGTCACGAACCAATCGGCCAGCCAGGTCCTCCGTCCCTTTTGGGATGGTGGCTGACGTTAGCAGAGTCTGGCGTTCCTCGGGGACTTGCTCCAAAACCTCCAGTACCTGCTGCTGGAAGCCCATCTTCAACATAGTGTCAACCTACGGGATACAGCACAAATACAGGTGGACTTTTCAAAAGTGTTAGATTTCTAAACAGCAACACTGAACACCACAGAACTGCATACTCGATCCCACTTACAGAGACAAAATCCAGGGGTTTTCACCACTGCTGTTATGTTGTTTGGTAAAATCCTCAATTTTACAGCATGTTTTGGGATATGACATAATTAAGTTGAAATTAGCTATTATAAAAGTCCCTTTGTTTGCTCATCATAATGTCAAATTTAAATTTTGGTGAAGTTATTTCACAACTTCTACAGTATCACCACAAATAAAGCTTTTCCGGAGGGTGTTGAAATGCTGCTGTCTTTGGTTGACACAAATAAAGTAAAGCTAGTTTTAATGAATGCATTAATTTCACTGTTTTTGACCCGTTTTTCCCTCAAAACCACAACATTACAATTTTTTTAACAATGGAAAAACTTTAAGGGCTAAAATTAAAGGAAACTGTCTGTCATACCTCATCAACCACCACAACCTTCACTTTGTCCAGCTGCACTGCCTTCTGCTTCAAGATCTCAAGGAGTCGCCCGGGGGTGGCTATGACAATCTTAAAGGGGGTTAACAGAAGAAGAACGTGATGATTTGGAAAACTGTAGACTCAGAAAGATGATTTGATTGGGGGAGGGAGGAGGAAGTGACTGTAAAAACAGAGAGTGTACTTTGATGCTGCTTTTGAGGCGATGGAGTTGTGGTGGAAGCGGCATGCCGCCCACCAGCAGAGCGGTTCTCATGTTGGGGAGGCCCATCACCAGTTCTTGGGCCTGTCTCTCTATCTGAATGGCCAGCTCCCTGGTGGGGGTCAGGATGAGAGCCACAGGGCTGCACGCACTGTGTGCTGGTTTCTAAAGAAGAAAACATACAGCATCTCAAGACATATGCAAGCCAAACAGCCATTATCTGAAGCAAGTGAGTCCATGTCCAGAAATGTTTTGTGAACAGTGAAATAATACTAATGTGTTTTAGTGATATTAAGTTGTTCCCCTTGAGAAATTCATTCTTTTGAGTTGCTACAAAAGCAGTCTGAATACAATCTGTCAGTTTACCTACTTGAAATGCAAACACTCTCCTGCAGAACAATAATGATGATCATTCTCTAGACTTGTAGGTCCACTTTGCCCCCCCCCCCAATTCTGAAATTGTCCTTCCCCAGGACAGATGTTTAAAAAGTAGCCTTCTCTGAGTATGAATAGGCAGTTTCATAGTGTAAATTTGAATGAATCAATCTGGTGTTTGCTGCATTACTATACCTCCAGTGCCCTCACTACCACTGGCAGCAGGAAGGCGACAGTCTTGCCCGAGCCTGTGTCAGCGCTGGCAATCACATCCCTGCCAGTGAGACCAACAGGCACCATCTGCATCTGGACCGGCGTGGGCGCCTCGTAACCGGCTTTTTTCAGGTTGCTGCTCAGCGTGGCAGGGAAGCTGCAGTGTTCAAACTCAACGATGGGCCTCCTGACATCGCTCCCCTGGGTTTCAATGCCCAGCTCCTGTTTAATCCGCTTCACCTGCTCATCTGTCAGGCCTGAAATGAACCCATTTTCCCGGTAGGAATAGCCTGCCTCATTTTCACACACTCCCCCAGTGTCAACTGCCAGCTGCTCTGTCCTTTCATCTCCATTTTTGTCCTTGCGGTTAAACACATCTGCCCCTGTCCCCATTCCCATTTGGGCCAAATGTTTGGCTTTGCACTCAAGACTGCAAACGTCGTTGTCCGTGCTGTCACAAATGTATTCCCCATAGCGACCACACATGACACAGACAGGCTCTCCTGGCTCCGGCCATCTCTGGTTCTTTTTGAATGATTTGACAGGTTCCTCCTCCTCCTCCTCCTTGTCGTCGTCATCATCATCATCACCATCATCACTTGTAGCAGACTTATGTCCATCTTCGCTCACTGACCTCTCTGTCAAATCTGCAGAGTCTGCACCTGCTTGTACTGTCTCATCCTGGGTTCTGGTGTCTTCACCTGCTCTCTCCTTCTGAACAGGTGTCGCTGAACTGCCTTCATCTTTTCTCTCCTCTTCATCTAACTTGCGTTTCTTATTCAAAACTTGGCTGGAGCCCTGGACAGGTCTCTTCACTTTCAGGGCTCTTGGCATAAACATCTTTTATGGATTGTTAACCTGTGAGCATCAGAAAAGCGGACGTAAACGTCAAGTCAATGTCAAGGAGGGTTCGTCGTTTTAATGGTAATAGCAACTTTTTCAAACTGTTGAAACTCGTGCTTGTGCTTGGGCTTGTACAGCATAACGTTATTTCACAAAAATTTGATTCATTAACAAATTCCACCTTAATTAACTGTTATTAGCTCAGACTAATATTCCCAGAGGTAAAAATGAAGCACGAATTTCTTCCGTAAGCCGTCTTTTTCGTACAGCAACGAAATTACACTCTCACAATGACAGATATAACATTAATTCCTGGTTGCAACTGCGAACAAGTCAGGAGCCTTCACATTTTCGTGTGGTTTGAAACGTCACTTGTCAAACTACAGTTCGGCCATAACTGACTCATAAACGCAGGGAAATATCTTGGCTGAATGTGCCATATAAATGAACAACATTACACTTACCTCCACGAATCATCTTCCAACGTTTCAAAACAATCACCGACGCAGACTATTGACGCAACGTTGCGTTGCACGTCGGGATATGTGGTTCGTACAGCAGCCGTTTCTGGCTGTACCCCGTGGTCACTCGGCTTTATAACAGGCTTGCTTGAATTATTTTTGACTAAATCTGCTGAAAATGATTGTAAATTTTAGCTTTATATAAGTTATTCGTCTAAGGCCATGTTTTACATCGTGGGGGTGGGGTGTGGCTGGAGAACTGAACGGGGCTGTCAATAATGTAACTGCACTGCTGGAATAAGGACGAGGACGTTCAAACATCAAACTAAGCTGTGCTGACATGTGTTACGATACTTAAAAATTAAATTTGCTTGTTTTTATGGGGCAAATATGTCACAGAGATACGATGCAGATCCCAATCATAAACCACTTTAAACGTAACAAAAATAAAATAAATACCACAGGGCCAAAGCAACATACACCGTAAACAGAAGTGTAACATTCCCGACAGCATTTGAAGGTACACTCCGCGCATGCGCATTGATAACAAAGGTGCAGGGCTTGGAGAGCCACAGTGCGGCACGAAAACCGCAGCACAGCACCGAGAGAGGGAATAGAGGGAGGGAATGCTACATACATAAGTTATCCATTCAAGAATAGATGGACATGAAAGAGAGAAGCCGCCTGCTTCCAGCAAACCTAAAGAATGGAAATATTTCTGTTTTCATTCCAGCTGAAGAGCACTTTTCCCCCTGAAACCCAAGGAAACCTTCCCAGCCTGGTCCGACGAAGCCCATTTCAACTGGTAACGTTAGACAGCAGAATGGATGAAAAACAGCAAGACTAGCGGCTCATTGTGTGAACGAGTCTGAATAAGACGAAGAAACGGAACCAGCCTTACATTTTATGACTGAAAGAACCTGTAAATAGTCTCCGGAAAGACATCGCATCTCATCATTGTACAGCCGTGTATTGTTTTCCACGAAATTCCAGCACTGGGATGCTTTCGCGTTGCGTTGCTGCTTCGTAGGCTTGAAGAACACGATTGAGGGAGAAATATGGGTGAAGTTAAGGACGTCAGGGATGTGAAGAAGACCTTCGTTGCTCCAGCGATAAAGTCTTTTGAGCACTATGACTTCTCCCGAGCCAAAATCTGTTGCAGCCTCACATGGCTGGTGGCCAAAGCGTACGGGACAGGTAGGTGATCAGTGTACCTGCACGGTTACCTCCACGCTGCATCAATGTGATGACGCCAGTTTAACAAATACATGCTTGTCAGTGTTTTCATTGATTACTGTAGACCCTGATGTAATAAATGCATAATATACCTGTGGTTTAGAGAAACAAGTAGGACTCAAATCTGCCTTATACTGTGCAGACATCGTAAACTATGTTCACTATGGAGTCATCATTGATTGCTTGGTAGCACTTTCTGCTAGGTTGCCCTGTAGAAATATCAGTGATTTTCCATCAGAGTAAAACCTGTTTGGCTCACAAACACCCTTGTGTTGTGTTGCTGTTGCCCCTTGCAGACCGTCTTAAATGAATTGCCTATTGGAAAGGCAATAAATTTTATCCCAAGAGGGCAGATAAAACCAGTTTCCGGTGCTGGATCCCGGTGATCGATAAATATGTCGCTCAGCTTAATGGAAAGGGAGTATTGAGAGTAATAACACGGAGGTATGAAAGTGTCCCAAATGATGTCACCTTCAGGGCTGCTATTGCATCCAAATTTAGAAAGAGAGGCATCACATGTGAGGTTTTTTATGCATTGCCTGCACATAAGGAGTGGACCTACTGGTTTACAGTAATGTGGGGAAAATGAAAAGGTTTGTAGGCTTTTACCACTTGATTCTTATATATGATGTGATATTTGATGGACTGGGTTTACCTCAGAGCATCATATCAAAGGGAGAAACCTGTTTTGTGATGAAAAAGTAGTCAGAAGTGGCTTCACGCTGCCATTGCTGTACATTATTTTCACGTTTAGTCGAGCTTTCATCTGAAGGCGGGGTATGCATGGATGTCACCTGACTCTAAATTGCCACCCACGTTTTCAAGCTGTGCAGTGAAAGCAAAATGGCATTTCAGTGTGATGATCTGGCCGGTATGGATAATACATAGACAGATGGGAGGGTTGGAACACAGTGGCTCCCCTCGCAGAAGATCATCCAAGGGTTCAAAAGGGCCGGTTTGTTCAGCTGTTTACCTGAGATGAATGATCCTGTTCTTGTCACCACGTTAAGTTGTTATTGGCAGACTGTACTGCAAAAGCACTGATGCCGAGAAAGCACACAACATGCATTCATTGCACTCTGAATAATTGAAAATGATGCTGTTATTACACACAATTGATGGATTTGCAGGATTGGAGGCTATACCTGCTGGAATTAAAGATGTTTTGTGTAATGAATAACATCTCATCACCCTCTGTTGTCCATCAGTCAGAATTACAACAACATGGATTTACATCAACGGTGAATCATCTCCTCATGCCAACATCTCTGTGACAAGCCCTCTCATGTCACAGGGACTTTGAGCTTCAGTGGTGGTGTATTACTGAAACACACCTTTAAGCTACATTTACACAACATAAACAGCAGGGATTCAACAGAACTGTCTGTTGAGGATTCTTAACCATCAGAGTGGAAATGTGCTAAATTGCGACGTCTGTCACCTTGTAATGGCTTTATCTTTCACCTTTTATGAGCCTATCTGAGAGGGGACTGGAAGTTTTCTGCATTTCCAGAAAGTGTGCAGTCTCTTAAAACTTGTGCACGACTTTATGCCATGCTGTGCTCTGCCATGTGACAGAACCAGGCCTGATAAGGTGACATCAGAGAACAGAGAAGCAAAGAAGAAGAATCGGAGGGACAATCCCCTTTATTTGTCACACAATTTTTACATGCACATGCACACACACGAACTTGTCCACCGCGTTTATCCCATCCCGGTCGTCCTTCCTCTGTGGCAGACCAGGAGCGGTGGGCTGCCATCCGATCGGCGCCTGGGGACCCAATTCCTGTTCGTCACCATTGGTCAGGTGGTGATCTGCTTGCATATTTTTAGTGGGTCAGATCACTTCACTTCCAGACCATCAATGTGGAAAAACTTGTACGATTGGCATCATGCTTCTACCATGCATGGCTATAGAGCTGTAATTAAAGCTGCAATGTGTGGCTGCTGGCCCAAAGTTAAAGAAAAAATGCCATACGCATACAAGCTGAATTAATCAAACTGAATCCTTAAAGCATCAAGTAGCTCAAAGAGAATATGTGTGTCACACTGAGGCCGCCGTCACCGTGTACAAACTAAGGCTGAGCTTCCCGACACTGATTGATTCTGAGGCACGTGGCCCACACTACTGTATATGACCTTATTTCAATGCTGCCCTTACAGTAAGTGGAGTTATAATTTTGCTTTAATGTAACAGAAATAAAATTCACTGTACTAAAAGTAATAAGAAATGAGCAGGATTGGTCTTAAATGACAGCCTGCTGTATGGATTAGGCCAGTCTCCATTCACTTACAGTGAAAATGATTTTGGTTTAACGCTGGGTTTTAGAAAAGCTCACCTCGGGAGTTTCTTGCTGAGGGAAATCACTGTGTGACAGCCCTCAGATGTGCAGTACAGTCTGTGCGCAAGAGCAATTATTAATCATGTTTCAGTTATATGCTTGGTTATTCACTTTCAGTGCCTGAATCATTTTAACACCTTATTTGTTGCTAGCTATTAGAGTTTGTTTGTCCTCACTCAAAAACCTGTTTCCCACAGGTAGAGAGAGTATATTTGAGATGCATGGCCCTTGTGGCGAACACCCGCTGTTTGGGAAAACAGCTTTACATTCACAAGCAGACGTCCGATCAGGGGGGTCAGCTTTCCAATCTGCTGGTTGTGATTGCATTCTGTGTGACTCGCATTTCCAACCAGACCTTGGAAAGGAAATACAGATAAAAGACCACACAAAACACAGAACATCTATTTTTGTCGTTTACCCATTATATCAGGGAGTCGCTGCACAAAGTGGAATCACCAACAGGGAGACTTTCTTTTTCACTTTGATTGCATTGGTGCGAACAGGCTCAACAGTCAGAACTCAGTAACACAGTGAATCTGTTTTCATGAATGCAAAGTGCAAGATCTATAATAAACCCAAGGCAGTCCGTCTGTTAGATTCCTCTCATTTTGATCTTGTAAGGCTTTAAACACATCAGCACATTTAAGAAAATAACCCATACAGCTCGGTTTGTCTGAGCAGAGCAGGAGAAATGATATTCCGGTGCTGTAGCCACAGAGCAGAGCACATTATTCCTTGTACTGGGTTGTAATAGCCCAGCAAACATGAGATTCCTCGCAGATCCTCTGTGTATTTTCAATCAGGACTGATAGAAGTGGGCTGATTCCAAAAATACAGCCCTCCAGAGAGAGAGAGGGAGAGAGAGAGAGGGAGAGCGAGAGAGGGAGAGCGAGCAGGCTCATCTCCAGATCCCTGCCTACGCTGCTCTGAATACTTCACATGCATCTGCCTCATTACACCAATGCAGGAGAGCATGAGGAATATGCAGTCTGGTAGATACAAGATGTAGCCTATTCAACAGATCATCTGCTGTTAGGGAATGCTATCAAATACTATCAGACAGCAAACTGTTACCAGTGTTTAATGTACGCTACAGCTCTGGTTCATAAGTGGAGCTCAGAGGTGATTCATTGACCGCGTTTACATGCACATTCTGCAGTTATTCCAATGGAAACAGCATACTCTGGACCATTTTTCTTATGAAGACATGTGAGATATGCAGATGTTATTCAGGTTTTAGGAGCATTCTTTGGGCATGTATATGGGTTTTTCCCTCAGTTTGGGATAAACTGTCTCTCGCCTGTTAATTGTCAGCTCTGTGCATTGACTAGCCAACAGTTTACATGGCGGAGGTTGAGACGCATGTACAAAAGAAAAGCCCACCTTTCTGGTTTGGAAGGAGAAACACACTTAACATTAAGAAAGACTTGGATATCAGCAGGTTTTTGGATGTGTACAAATACCACATAACTGACATTTTCAAGAAGATGGTTGATGGAATGTAATAGCGAGGCTGTGTGTGTTAATCAGAGTACACACAGCAGCATGTAAACAGGAATATTGGTGGAATATTCATTTGCATTAGCCATGTAAACAGCTTTGTGGGAATAAAAGCAAAAACTGGAATATTTAGCTCATGTAAACAGTCACTGTGAACAGAAACTGTCCAGTTTGAATACTGGGGAAATGCTTTGGTGAGTCTCTCCACTTTCCCTTAACAAGTACTTAACAAATGTCCTTATTCAAACAGAAGTGGCTCTGCTCTGTAGTCAGCAGTTGAATACTGGAAAACTGTGAATGTGAAGCAGAATTCCCATCACAGTTAACTGCTGAAATACAGCAAATGTAAGTAATAACATTCAAAGTTACCTGAGCAAATGCTGACCTGCTGTCAGCGACAGGGGTGTTGTTGTGTAGCTCAGCCTGACCTCTGACCACCCTGTGGAGAATGAAGGGGGAGGGCCAGAGAGAAGATTCATTTCTTTGTTGGGATCAATAATGTGAACATAGTACTTAGAGGAAAGGCATTGAACCTAGATAGCTGCTACTGCTGCCGTCTGCATTTCTGCTCCATAACAACATAGAGTCAATCTGGAGATGACCTCGTTGATAGTGGGCAGCTAAGCAGGTGATTCATTGACTCTTTTGTGCTGGGGGGGGTTTGTGTGTCCGTGTTGGAGGACGGAGTTTCGGGGCATGTAAACCCGTCCTCACACGCTGCTTTTTCTCTGCATACACTCAGGCTGTTATCAGAATTTCCATCTGTTCGCCTGCTGTGGACGCAGTGATGAGCTCTGCATCTGGAGTGTGTGTGCACATGTATTTCAGTGCTTTCACGCAGCAGCGTCTCATTTGAAACCAATCAATCGTGATTTTTGTTGTTTAATCAGTCGCAGAATAAGAGGCTCGCTGATGTTTTCTGTATAATAGCCATGCTTTCTGTTTCAGGAAGTGCTTTCTAAAAACGCTTCTCACCTCAGCAAACACTGGCAAGAAAAGGTAGAAGACAAAAGCAATAAAAAACCCTGGTTTTGAATTATTCGTAGACTATCCCCATGCAGTGGACTTGCTTGAGGTGATGCGCGGGCGCACACACACACACACACACACACACTCACACACTCTTTGATGAGGCAGGCAGTGCGAGGGGTGTTCCCAGGGAGCTGGAAGCTGCAGAGATACAGACTAGATGAATTGATCAGGCTCCGCTCCTCCTGCAGTTGCCATAGCAACGCTGAGGTCTATCCACACATACCCGTGTCAAGATATTGTCAAAGCGTGGCAGTGAAAGGAGGAGCAGGCTTGCCAAATAAAAGTAATGTCGCAGCATCTGTGCACTGAGCGCCGCAGATCTGGAATAAAGCTGTCGTCTCTGTGCAGCAGCTCGCCTCCAGTTTACCCGTTTTCCACCTTTTTTTCTTCCATAGTTTTTCTGCAGAATTCAAATGATCTTTCCTCGTGAGAAACGGGTGAAAAACATGGCAAAGTTGTTCTGTTTTCCATATTTTAGCACAGGAATAGAAAGCCTTCATCCTGTTTCCCCTGCCTTTATCTTCAACTTGCACCTGAGCTTTTCTTATATTTTCTCATATTATTGTATATTTTGTAGATGCTGATGGTGATTTGTTGATGCAGGACATTCAAAACATGCCACTACAAAGGACTTTCATATTAATATTTGAAGTGAGAAGGATTAAACACATTGCTGCCACGTAGGTGTAGGCGATGTGGCCCAAAAATAGCATTCAGGGTATTTCTGCAGGAATGAGATTCGAGATAATGTTACAACAAACTGAAAGATATTTTTGGTTTAGGACTTTTTTAGCCAGATTTTTGGCTCTGCTCATACTCAGCTTGCTTGTGGTGGTGAAATAAGTTTGTTGCATTGCCCCCTTTCCTCATTACAGTCACTTCTTGCACATTAGTGTGGTTTGTTGTGCATCTGCATCAACAATTATCAAATTACAAATTATACCAGTATTATTATGAACAATATGATATAGCTGTTATTGAGCCAGTGCAGAAGTCAGATGAATCTCTTACCCCAACTCCCACCCTCTCCCCTCCATCAAACAGACAGCATCCCGGCAGACTTAAAGGACCCCTTCTACACAGACCAGTATGAGCAGGAGCACCTGAAGCCTCCGGTGGCCAGCCTCCTGCTGTCTGCCGACCTCTACTGCCGGGCCGGCAGCCTCATCCTGAAGAGCGACTCTGCCAAGCCCCTGCTGGGCCACGATGCTGTCATCCAGGCGCTGGCTCAGCGTGGACTCTACGTCACCGACCAGGAGAGGCTGGTCACCGAGAGGGACCTTCGAAAGAGGCCTCTGCAAATGGTAAGAGAGAGTTTTGAATCCTTTTCTTGAATTTAAGGGACGCTGGTGAGATTATGGTCGGGATATACCAAAATAATTGTATGCAAAAACTCTCAACTTCCTGCTTTGTGGGCATCAAGTTGTTCCTGATATGTCATAGCGGTCATCACCTCTAGGAACTCTCTGCTTTGAGTATTCCCAGCAGTCGAGTCCTGTACCATACAGTGATAGTTGCTTTCTTTTTCCTGAGGCCCTTAAGCATATTTCATTTGCACAGTCTCTTTCCTCATTCCTTCGTTCCATCCAGCGTGTCTTTTAATCTTTAGTTAACCAGGAAACAGAGGACATACCGGACTAGCAAGGTACAAGAACAGGAAGTGGTACCCGCATTCACATTCACACTCACACAAGTTGAGCGCATGTTAGCTGTACAAGTTGAGTGATCATTGCTGCATCCTAACTGAGCAATATTGCGTGGTGAACATACTGCTTATCAGGAAAGTCTTAGAACCACAGAGATTTTATTTTGAAAAGT
This sequence comes from Chaetodon trifasciatus, assembly GCA_037975065.1. Taxonomy (NCBI): domain Eukaryota; kingdom Metazoa; phylum Chordata; class Actinopteri; order Chaetodontiformes; family Chaetodontidae; genus Chaetodon; species Chaetodon trifasciatus. The sequence goes on from JBBMOE010000022.1 coordinate 9,088,815, forward strand.
TCGCTCAGGTATCTGTAAATAGAAAATAGATGTTGAATTTAATAAACCTTAATAAATTCACAGCCAGGCACACCGCTGACAGTGATCAATGCAGTTATTCAGCTGCTATAATTTGTAAAATATTTATCCCTGTGGTCACTGGAATAGCGTTTGAAATCGCATTGTCTCTTAATGGCCCGTAACTGCAGACAAGAACAACAGTTTTTATATTAAACATGGAATTAAAAAGATAATACAAAACCAACGAGGGCATCAAATCAGCACAGCCACAGTGCAGAGACAGAAGGGGTGTTACAGTTCTCCCATACCAAGAAAAACAAAAAAAAAACAGTACAAGCTGATTTAGACCTCCAGGCATCCACTGCCCTGCATGGATCTGTCATCTCTCACTGTCTTTATAGCTCGTCTGTCTCTCTGCACATATTAGAGTTCACTATAGAGATGGCTGTGCAGGAATCCTGTTGAGTGAGAATGACGGATCCTCATTATTTGGGCGCTCGGTCTCAATAGGAGGCTTTATTGCTTCAGTGAATTGCAATTGAGACACAATTAGCACACAGTTTGCCTGCAGTCTGTTTGTAGAGTCTCGCTGGTTTTAATTTCCCTTCTATGCTAATTCAGAAATTATTTAAGTTTTGTGGGGATTTACATTTCAAGTGCTTTGTTTTGTGAAGACGACACATATTTTAGCACAAGCCGACGGTGTCTCACGAAGTACCGCTCAAACTCTGTCGTTTGAAGCTGAACTAAGTGGGATTTGGTGTGGTCCTGTAGGGGTGCCCGCAGCCTGTGCTGTGAATCTGAGGGAGTCTCGTGTATTTCTGTCTGCAGGATTACCACTCACTTATTTTCGACTTTATTTTCCCTTCCAGAGCTGAATAAGGGTTTTACACTTGATTTTAACCCGGCACAGTTTATGACTGAATGGTTTGCCAGAGAACGGCAGTGTGTGTGTGTGTGTGTGTGTGTGTGTGTGTGTGTGTGTGTGTGAGACCGAGCAGGTTGCTGTGAATGTGAAAATGAGCTGCCAGAGGAGTGTGAAGCTACCTTCTGCTTTTTCACTCTCCTTCTTCCCTCTGTCCTCCGTTTTTCTTCCGTCTGACAGTCTTTTCACCGCCATAACATCGTTCTGTCTTTGTCTACCCTTTCATCTGTCTCCCTTTCACCCATCTTGACATTCAGCCCTTAACAGTTCCCAAACACCGTCCTTATTCCACCCCTTTTCAGGTCACTGCTGATTTCTTGCTATTTGTCTCTCATTTATAAGGAGATCTACTTCATCACCCCTGAGAAATGCTGAAGGTTTAATGAGCTTTAGGGAAAAGTGTGCAACATATTGTTTGCTATGAGGACAGGACACAGTTGAGACAGTGCATGCAGATTACCTGCTTAGGTAGGGGATCATTTATTATTTAGAAGCTGCTTCAACATCAAGGGTTGACAAGGTGACCAGAAGCTGCCACAGTATGAGCTCTGGAGAGTCTGCCAGAGCAGAATTTTCCTCTGGAAGAGTTAAAGAGGGTTGTTTCATGGCTTGATAATCTGCCCTGTAAGCAAAACATCTCTGGTTTTACCCCCGAAGCAAGAGACTGAGCATCTACCTGCCGCTCTAACTGTAAGCTGCTCTTGATAAGAGCCAGCAATGTCATTAAATGCTGCTTCATGGCATTTCAAGCTGAGCTTTTTTTTAAACTCAGCATTTTGCATAAGGCACAGTGGAAGAATTTTCAGAATAAGCATCTTTAAGGGATGTCGGAGAGAGCTTTAGTAGGTCAGCGAGCAGCAGAGTTAGATGCTGCTGAACTTCCGTCTGACACGCGTCATAACGGAGCACACGCGCTGACATTTTCACAGGGTTGTCAAACTGACGCTCGCTCTTCTCGTCACTATTCTGCCCACTCACCCCTCTGTCTTCAGCCATGTGACAGATTCCCACATGCGTAGACGCGGGATCAGGATCACCCACTCAGTCGCCCACACCGCTCTGCATCGCTGACGCTCTCCTCCACCTGTGGCGCTCACAGCGTGAGGGAGAGATGTGGATGTGGGCTGAGGAGCTGGAAAATGATTCCAGCATTACACATCACAGCCTACATGAAGCACAGCTGCTAGCATGATAATAGCTCAAATTCATTATCAAAAGGCTTTCAGTGCCAAGTTCCTCGATTTGTTCTTTTCCAAATGCTGTGTGATCAGCTTTGTTCACGATGACTGAGTGGAAACTCTGGGAGACACACACAACACACACAAAGGGACAATCAGCCAAAGAACATGAATGGCATGTGAGAAAACGTAATATGAAAGTCAGGCACCGCAACCAGCAGATAAACGTTATTGAAGTAAAGGCCAACATCTTTCCCCGATGGATCGACATCCTGATGTAAAGGTTAACCCTGCTGCTGCGGAGACGTTTAACTGAGAGGGACGAGAAAGACGCCAAAGAAGCCAAGGTGCATAGATGATGAATGAAAATAAATGCAGTCTTGTTATGCCTGCATGTGTTCAAGTATTTTGTTAAGTGCATCCTGGGTGTGTGTAGCTGTGGGATACAACCATAACCTGATATAGGTTATTTATTATCCAGATAGTGGTACATGTCATGGTATAGCACAGCGTCTGTAAATTCAATGAATGAAGTCTTTGTATGAAATGACAACATGGAACAGCCCGTTTCTTCTCACATTCTGAATCATATCCTCTATAATATATCAAATAGTCATTTCAAAAAATAGAAAAAAGGTAAATAGAAACCACTTTTCAACTGCGGTATAATTTGCAAAGTGCAGTTTTCTCACACATCTCAGGCTTTTCATTACAAACGTCTTATAAGTATGAGCTCCTTGTTTTCTCTTGGCTGGTCGGAGTCCGTCTCCTGTTCACTCTCCTCCACGTTTGTTTGTGTTGTCTTCATGCACATTTCCTGCCTGTATCCGTGCTGTGCGGAGGAATGCAAAGCATCCTCCGCATGACGAGAAATATGGCCGTAAAGAGTGTGATTTATGACACAACAATACAGACTATAGAGCGTGATATGAAACCACAGATGCTTTTCTATTGTCGCGTAATATCATCTTACTGTGTAGCTATCCAAGGACCTACCTGCACTCTGTACAGTGTGTTTAACACTTAGCATTTTGCTTTATTCCTAGTACTGTCATTCTACATGAACACTTCGCCACAACGCTCTGCTCCAGATTCATACAGAGCAGCCCTGCTGGTGCACTGATGGTAAATTGCCTTGCTCAAGGGCACCTCAGCAGTGATAATGAGAATGGGACAAGCGCTCCTCTTTATCTTCCCCTGCTTCAAATTATCAGCTTTGCAGAAATGCAGGATTGTTGTTACACATTTCAGTCGATGGTACAGGTGTTGATGGAATTTTGTCCGTCCCCTGAGCTTCAAGGACACAACGGTAAATCCAGCCTTTTCTTGGGACATCAGAGCAGGATTTCACACAGTGTTGTGCCACCTTGGAATAGAGACCACAACCGCGGACATCATATAAGATTTAGAAAATGCATTTGTGTATAAGAACAGAGGCATTATTTCACCCAACGGCAACCAATAATGTAATAAGTGTAGCTATTATTTAGGCCATCTTCTTCTGAATAAATAAAATCATGTGATGAAACGCGTCAGAATCAAACAGTTTCCTGGGGAAAAGCCTGCAGATCATCCACAGGATAGTAACTTGGGGATGTATTAGACACTGAAAATATGCCCGACTAGAATAACCTCAAAACTCTACACTTCCTTAACCTCACTGTGGTGAAGGTCGAGGTTCCTCCAGGCTGTCGAACCTTGAATGTCATCACTTTAATAATTAATAAAGCGCTGTAGTTAATAGCTCATGTTGCTGCCAAGAGTTTTAATGTGGTGTATAAATCAGACTCCACCGTGGCTCTATGCTGCGAGCTGTATGCTGTGAATACTGAGAGCATAGCACCGAATAAGGTTTCTGAGTTGCTTTACTGGCTGTGTGGGTGCTGTGTCTGTGAGTGTGTGTCAGAAATGCCATAAAACAGACAGGTTGATAGTCACACTTATGTTAGAGAGTGCTTTTAAATCCAGCCTTAATGGTGAATGCTCTTCTAATGTGTACATGAACTCAGATTTATTCTATAGTTCCTGTTGAAAGCATGCTGCTTTAGAGTGAGCGCTCACCTCACTGTCAGTCTGTGGATTTTCTTTACATGTATTTTATTTTAAAGCACCATAGTAACGTGGACGCAAGAAATCCCTGTTGTGTCTGATTATTAAGCAGTTATTAATTAACAGTGTTATTACCTGTCAGTATGACATTTTAAGTATCTCAGAATGATTAATATACATAGAAATGAGTCAATACGTCAAGTCAAGTCAACTGTATTGTCAATGCTGCTATATGTACAGGACATTAACAGAACTGAAATATCGTTTTCCTCAAATCCCTGGTGCAAACAGTAGTAAACAAAATATAAAAAGTAATAGATAATATAAAATAAAAAATATTTCACAGATTGTGAAATGAGAAGTACTAAAGTGTGTAATACCATGTACATGGATTGTATTACTGTTAACACACACTAACATCAGTGTGTGTTATGGACGAGACTGTGGAAAGCTATCAACAAGAAAAGAGCCAGAAATAAATGTAAATTCACAGAAATATGAAGCATCGATGCTTCTTTTACGTGTTATTTTTACACACATTTGAGCAAGAATGTAATTAAAGCGTCAGTCTGCACTTTTAGGGAAGAAAGATCTCTACCTCCATCAAGCTAAATGCACCAGTTTCTACTCTTCAGACATTTCTAATATTTTCTGTTGCATATGTAAAAATGAGTCGAAGTAATCACTACATAAACTTTTGAATAAATTATTACATGAATAAAAAATGTCTGTCAGTTCAGTTTTGCTATGTGACAGGTTGATTCATCAGCTCCTGTACAGGATGGATGAATAGAGGTGAACACACTTCCTCCTCTCTTCTGCTGCCTCCATCATATCCCCTATTGGGCAGGCGCTCCGTTTCCATGGTTACACTCCAGTAGGCAGGGTGTTGCATGCATGTATATGTGTGTGTGTAGGTGGGTGCGAGAGCGGGGGGTGCCTTTGCCTCTGTGTCGTATGCGCAGTGTGTGCTTGCATGTGCAGCTATGTGCTCTGAGGCGCAGAATACTGAAATGCTGGATTCACAAAAACGGGCTGGCGATTTCTAACACACAAAGACGCACACGCACGCAGACATAAGGTTGAGTACAGAAAGCTTAGCTGAGTGCCAGGCAGGAAAAAAAAAAAGACCTCTCAACATCAAACTGGCTTCTTCTGTCCTTCTTCTGTCCTTGATCTTCCGAACAAAGACGAGCTGAAGCAGCAGGGCGGAAGGGAAGCCTGTCCAAGCACTGTCTGTCCTCCTCGGCCTCGGCGAAGTCACAGCCAGTATGTTCTGCTCAGTGCCAGCGGCGACTCCCGGGCAGCACGGTATGGATGGGTAGGCAGCGAGCACATCATGGGATGTCACGTGATGTCCTGAGCATCTTTCTGTAACTGTAGTCAGTTAGACAGTGGCTCATGTGCTTCGCCTGTTTGTGCTTTTAATTAAAAATATGGAGGTTTTTTTTTATCTTCAAAGAAAAGCCAGTGAGGATGCTTCTCTGCTCTCAACCCTGAACACAGCAGCACATGCCTAGAGAGGAAAACATGCTTAGCCTTATGCTCCATATGATCTGATACAACCCAGGTCAGAACCAGTGATTGTTTTGCACTGAAAAAGAGCATCCATTTGTTTGGGATGCAGAAATATTTTTTCAAAAAGACAGTTCATGAAGAAGCTGTTGTAATGAAAGAGAGTGTGTGAGCCTGGGAGCTTTGTTTTCAGAGGACAGAGCTCCAAAGCAAGCTGACCCCAGGTGAGGAGCCAGTCTGAGAATGAATCACGAGACCTGGAGGGATCCGTGTGTTCGGTCGCAGGTGAGCGCCTGGTGGCTCAGCCTGAGGAAGTAACCTGCTCACAAAGCACCAATCAGGATGTCTTCTTCAGTGCAAGAGACACAACACTTTCCAAGTGCTCAGTTTCTGTGCCTCCATCACACACATCTGTGGTGAATGTGCAGATTTTGAACCTCGTCAATATGAAATCCTACATCTTCTGATCTGGTCTAATGGCTCAGTAAGCTTATTATTCTAATAAAGAAAATGTCTCTTTAGAATTTAGAGCAGGGGATTTTATGACAAATCATCCTTGCTGCAGATGTTAAAATATTCACCTGGTTTTTCCTTATTGCTGACATTAAGGGTTGGTGAGGCTGTAATAGCACTTAATCTGTCATGAATTAATGCTGCCACAGATTTGGCCAGGTGCAGAGCTTTAGATAGAATCCCATTTTCTGAGATGAAATTAAGCGAGTGTAATTATTCATTATGCTATTATAGCATGTGTTTTAATTTGAATAACTGAGAGTTAGTTCTGACAGGCACAACACAATAATGCAGCAATAATAGATTCATGATGTAAACGACTCCCATCAGAGAACAGTACGTTCACTGCATTAGCTTTGATTGTCGCGTGCATGAAAACACACCAAAACTAACAATATTGAATACAATTCTCTCTCTTTCTCCCCACATAAGTGGATGTTTAGCACAGTCAGTGTGCAGCCAGACTGAGAGCCATGATCCTGATCTGGTGACTGGTAAAATCTGGCAACGCTCTGCAGATAATCTGCAGCACTGTGCTCTGCTTTGTTGAAGACCCAGTTTCAGGGTTGGCTTGCAATGAGATCTCATATAGTGTGAAATGGAGACTATGACATAAATAGAAAAGCTATTTTTTTTTGGACAAAGACGGCGTATAAGAACTTTTTAGAAACAACAAGGAATTGCAGGGATTCATTCTGAACAGCAGGTAGATGTCTGCCCTGTTTCTGTAAAATGAGCGGTATTTCCCTTTAAATTAAATCGAACGCTCTTTAATCACTGTCCACACATGAAACAGTTTCAACCCAGCGGGCCTTTTCAAACACGATGGACGGATTTGGAGTGCAGGCGTATCTCCAGGCTAGGTCAACTCTGGCTGGTAGCCATGATCCTGTCCCCAGATAGCGTTCTAAGGTTAGCTTTGAGGTTTCCATATAATTGCTAGGTTGGGGTTGGGAGCATATGGAGGGGGAAGGTATGCTGCTTAAAAGCTCCATTCCCACAACTGATGCCAGACCTCGCAGTTGGTATTTTGTGTGCACGGGCATGTGTACAACTGTGTGTGAGAGTGTTTTTTATTTCTGCTCACAATTGGGCAAGCTGTTAAAGGAGTTATGCCATGCCTCCGTCTGAAAAGGGAAGGCTGCAGAGAAAAAAGAGGTTTTCATTTCCAAATGATTTTGATCAACTGGGGGAGAATTCGTCCAAATTCAAAATGCTGTTCTGGGTATTGCAAAGATTTCAACTTAAAGGGAAACTTTGCAGCTTTGTATCATTGCAGTGTGGGTATAATATGCAGATACAATGTTAAACTTCCCTCAAACTGTCAATGTGAGCAGTGCTGATCAATCAATCTGAATCAAGACTTCTCGCCTCACATGTTCCCAGAAACATGTTTTAGTGGACCGTTTAGCTGTAATCGGAGAACGTTTGTAACCAAACACCACCCAGCTCACAGTACACCGCCCACCAGCGGGAGCACTGCATTCTGGTCGTTGTAGGTTTTCTACCTTTGGTTCAAAAGGGAATACCACAGCCCTTTTTCTCTGTTTCCTCTGGTCATGTAGCTCCAGTTTCAAAAATGTTTGCGTTTATCTGCTGCATAGACGGTTCAGTTTTATAAAAAGACTTTCTTTCCAGATGTGAAATACTGTTTTAAGGATTTCTGCTTTTCAGGAGCTGAGGCACACATCACCTTCTTGCAAAGTTGTGACCAAGTGAGTAAACTGCAAGTGTCGCTGTTAAGCTGAACTGCTGTTTTAGCTTCCTTTCTGTTGAAAGAGGGTTACCTCATTCTCTATGGAGCATCCTGGTTCAATAAAGGTTGAATTACAGTCATTTTCACTAAAGCAAAGACTATATGTTCACGTGAAAAAAGTGAGGTACCGCTTTTCCCTTTAACTTTGCAGCACTTGTGGTGACCTTCAAAAGAGTCCAGAGAGAGAGGTACAGCTGAGAGCTTTTCCATGTCCAGCTGAGTTGGCGTGAAGTTACCTGAAGCAAGACAGTTTCAATTTTTAGACATATGCCCCAGCGTGGAGCCTGTGGGCCTGGACAGGAGAGCTGTAATACTAAAAGCAGACCGCCTTTCAATATTACATCACCCCTGAGTTAATGTTGAATCACTGTGTGTGTGTGTGTGTGTGCGTGTGTGTGTGTGTGTTTCCTCAGACCTGCGGAGGTCCAGAAGACTGCAGTGCAGAAGTTTGGTGATTTACTGTAGGTTTGTTCAGTTTATGGACTTTTTCTGCTCCCAATTTTTCTGGTGGAAGTTTCTTAAGAAACTTTGCGGATTATCATAAATAATCAAGGAAGCCTTGCTCTCCAACGAAAACAGGCACAGACTGATCATTAGCCATCATCCGCTGAAGCCCCTTGAAGCGTTTTACTGTAAGTTGTGCTAAAGACATTACTGTAGCCATTACCTCAGGTCAGATGGTTTTGCAGTGGAGTAAAGCCAGTATGTTGATTCTAATGAATTCACAGGGACGTTTTTTCAGTGATCCTTTATGGTGACGCAGTGAAGTGCTGTGCATCTTCCCCGACCTGGTTCAGGCCACAACAAACATCTCAGAGCTCTGACAATAGAGATTTTAGTTTATTTACAGCAGACGCACAAAGCTGAGGTGAAACACAGCACGTGCTATCTTTTGTCGGCCGTCGCGGTTTGTGTTTTCCGCTTCCTTNGAGTGACAGCACAGCTCTTCAACATCATTCCCACCATAAAATCTTCTAGTGGTGTTTGCAGCTTCGTTCTCTGACTCTGGTGCACTGCATCGCAGCAGATCTTCGAGTGGTCTCTTGAACTTAACTTTAACTTTGATTCATTGGGTTAGCTCATGGAAAAGCTGCCACCCAAGTATAAATATTTGGTGGTTTGATTCCTGGGTGGTGAGTGGTGGATACACAACAGTATAGACTAATAGGGCGCTAAAGGTAGGAGCCAAGAAGTAAGATACACATATGACCAGGGTGCCATAAAGACAAGGGCTGCAACTACCAATTGTTTTCATTATTGATTAACCTGCTGATTATTTCATGATTTATGGACAAAAAAGCGAAACAGTGTCTTGCTTTAAATACATTCATGTAAACAGTATGTGTGTGAAGATAAGTACAGAGCTCAAAGAACTGTTTTCTGACTAGCGATTTTAGAAGCTGTGGACGTCTGGATTGGTCTGTTCTGGTCTGGAAAAATAATATTTTTATGTTAATTCTAAATTATTCTGTTCCGCTTTGAACTTCACAACGCAGCATCTGTTTCATGATGTAACATAGCTAGTTAGCATGGGCTAATTGGGTATCAGTCTTCAAAAATAAACTTACAAACTAAATATGAATTTAGATCTGCAAGCAGCAGAAGGGGTCCAAGCAAAAGCTCATCAGTTATATTTTACAGTGGTACAACAGGGGCTGGTCTGCCTCTGAGCCAGGCTAATTATGCTTGTCGGAAACAGGCTGCGGTTGTGAAGGGAAGGAAGATCCTGGTGACAAAAGATGAGTCGTAGTTAAAAGAAGCAGTGGTTGACTGTTGGTAGGAGTGAACACCTGTCTCAGGTGTCAGAGTCATACTTTGTGCATTCATCCAACACCACAACTTCCTCCCTGTGACTTTCCACTGCAGTATGACAACTCATATCTTCAGCATGAATGAACACAAAGGTTGATTTCATCCATTTAAACGAACCCTTTTTGTCTCAGCCGTCGGCCTGTGGAGGGATGAACCTTTTGCATTCTCACAGTTGAAAGTTTTTGAAAAAAAAATGTTGCTTTCATGTTCAGAAGTCGCCTACAACATAGTTAATAAAGGACTGGTCTGTCCATCGTTGGAGGGTAGAAACCAGAGCCATGACATGATAAGACACAAGGTCACGTTGTGGGTAAGGATTGAGGAAGTTTGCACCTACAACAGGTATCTGCCCTGTGAAGAGGAGGTCTGGAATGCGTCCTCATACACTCACTGCTCTGTTAGCTTTGCATACTAAATACTGAATGTGATTGTGTAAACATATTTGCATACTGCAGCATAGAACTGGTAACCACACCTTTCTTTGTACCGCTCGTTCCCTTCCTTTGTTTCCTTTAAGTGTCAGGAAAGAGATTGAGATGTGATTTTTCTAAGCAGTTCCTTTTGAGAGAGGAGCCAAAGTGCAGGAGTCCTCGTGCAGCAACATGCTGCAAATACAACAGTTTGAGTCTTAGATTATCTGACATGTTCTACTCACTGATTGATGCCGCAGAGCTCAGCTAACCACAGTCTTACCTAATGACAAGTAGGACACGCACAGTAAGTTGGTTAAAAATGTTCACAGTGGCATCCATGATTATGTATCTGAAAACTGATTTGTATTTGTGGTTTTTCAAAATAAAACCCTCTAGTCTGTGATCGTGATGAGTAGAGCAGCTTATGAAGCATACCGATTCTATTAATTGGACAATGTTGTCAGGAAGATGTCTTATTCAGGCTTCTCAAAGGCTAGCGGTCTCGTAACAGTGGGCGATCTGGAGGCCTGGTCCTGTCCTGTAAATCACTGCCCTTTCACTGCCTGGGTCTGCACTCATTGACAGTATCATACTGTTGCTGTGATTCTTGTTTACTTCACTTTTTTGCAGTGCCAGACTGGGGTTATTTTCTCATGTGTCACTCTTCTATCATACACCATTTTACACTCGGCCAGGGTGTTGACCCCTGTGGACAGCTTTGACCTCTGAAGCTGGCGATAACAGGACTGTAGGCTTATCTTGATGCATTTACTGTGCTGTGCAGCGCCAGTGACTGACAGCTGGGCTAAAAGATGTTAAATATACAATCTGCTGGAACTAACAGCAATCAATGACAGCATCACCCACTACCTCAAAGCTAGCCGTTAGCACCCTCTAATCTGTCTCTGCACCGTTTCTTCCAGAGCGCCCACCTGGCTATGATCGACACTCTGATGATGGCGTACACAGTGGAGACGGTGAGCATGGAGAAGGTGATGGCCTGCGTTCGTCAGTATTCATCCTGCGACCCCGAGGTGGAAGCGCCTTATGACACAGAGGACGCAGTGACCACCTGGATCAACAAGGTGGGTGATGGCACACATTGTCTGTTAGGGTGCGTCAATTGCGATTTTGGCTTCCAACGCATTTCGTTTCGTAACGATGCTCTTATTTTGTTTTCTGCATGCATACGGTGACGCAAAAGTGGACGGGCGTTTTTTTGCATTTTTATCCTTTAGACGGGAACGCTACGGTGGAGCGTTTTTAAGATTTCCACTCTGGAGGGCGTTTTCACTTTTTTGTGTTTTTAAGCCCCAAAAACGCCATCGTCGTCTAAACGAAAGGCACATCCAATAAAAGTATTTTATCGTTTTCACCCGCGAGCGTTGTCGTGTAAACAGGGCCTAAGTCACCTTGTTCAGTATCAGGCTGCTGCTCATACTGTACTCAAGTTACTGCACATACTCTGAGTCAGGGTCACTTCACCAGAGCTGGGCTCAAAGAGCATGGCCTCTGAAACTCCACAGTGCACAGTGGGGTTGCAAGATATTCCACTCAAAACCACTGACCTAAATACCATTTACACCACTTTATGCCCTAAAGTTACACCATATGACATGTACAGGTGAACTCACAGCACATGAGAAACCATCCTCCAGGGTATAATAAAGGTGGGATTGTCCATTTTTTTACTGCTTTCACTGCCTTTATGACCTACATTGGAAAATGCGGCCTTATGCCCACTGAACCTACATGCACTGTGTAAATCAGCCTTTTTACATTGATACGTGGTAGCCGCATGGCCTGCATGTGCAAATGCCTCTGGCTCCTCCGCACAGTGCTACAGGGCCCAGTCTGTTTACATTCTTCAAGAAGGAGCACTGGGCTGCTGCCAACTCTGGGCTACACACACACACACACAATAGCTAACAGGTGTGGTCATGGAGTCCCACTGGTCAGACATATGGCTCTCCGCTGTAGTCCGTTAGTGTTCCAGTGGTCCAAAATTCACCATCTTACCATCTGATTCCTGCTTTAACGTCATCCATATGAACTTGAGGAGATATGCTGTAAGTTGTCCAAAGAGCAGGATTGAGTGAGATTAGATTTGATTAAAATCAGTTCAACTTGCACTCAGCTTGACTTCAGGCTGATTAAATTCAAATTTCGATTCAGAAAATCCAAAAGCTCCTTTAAATGCAGACTTGGATCATGGTCCTTTTTGGAGGCAACAGTAACAAAAGCACAATGAAAAAATGAAGGATTCCTGTTGTCACTGTGCACTCATGATTATTAGATAATTTATTAGCAAACCAAAGTAAATGCATCATTATTGTCCACATGCTTATGTCCCACTTTTTCTACTGTGTAAATTTCAATACCAGCTTGTACACAATGAAGCATGGAGCCTCACATTTTAGGTGACTAAACAAATTAGATTTTGAATGTGAGAATATTACTTTTTGTATCAGGGTAATGTGAGCTGCAGATTATGGATTTGTCAGTCCATTTATTCTGTTGCTGCCGCCGCCTGAATTTTAGCCCTGTTTTTCTCTCTCTTCCAGGTAAATGAGTATCTGAAAGACATCGTGACCCAGGAGCAGAGGGAGACGGCGAGTGCCGAGCCTGCTGGGAGTCCCCGGGTGGGTGTCCTTTCCTTTCCTGGAAACTGCACATGAATGTACAGATGTCACCTGTGTGACAGACAGTTTCAAACAAGCTGAGTGTAAATCCTGGGCTTACCACAAACATTCTCCTTTTGACGGACAGATATTTGTCCCAGACCTCGGGTGTCACTGTAATATCCAGGTCCAAGTTTCCTCAACAGCTCTTAAGCCCTTAAGACCTCGCCGCCATCGAAGAAAGTGTCACTCACATATGTCTGAACTGTGTTTGTTAAATGAGAAAGAGAGAGAATGCCGGGCTGAATCTTCAACATCATAATGAGTTTATTTACCCTGACAACTAGAACAAGCTTCACTCACTTCATTTGTGTCATAACCAGCAGATCAGGGCTCTCTGGTCTAATTAGAGTGCGAGGTCACCCATGTTGAGGGTGCTGCCCGGGGTCCCTATCTGTTATATAACTGACTGTAGTATCAGCAGTGATTTCTAATGCCGTAAGACAGGCTGCTGTGGCGTGTGTGCATGTTGGTTGGATTTTGTAGTTTGACTCTGCATTTGCATTAAATCATTCACTGATCCACTGAATAATGTATTCACTCACTGGTGGGCATAAATCGATTTTAAATCTCACAAAATATCACATTAAGGCTATTTATCGCCACTTATAAATTTCACAGTCAAGTCCACGCTCGTGTGTCTGTGCAAGTGCGTACGGGCTGTGTGTTAAACATGCTTTGGATCTTTTTTAATATGGTAATAAGACATAAAACAAAGGTTTAATTATACAATTTTACTGTGCGTTATGCTGTGTAGACCATAAGCATAAAGACTTGCTGTCTGTAATGTATAATGTTTTAAGATCTAAATGATTTAAACCAACTTTATGGAGCTATATGTTAGCATTCCAGGCTAATTCAATCAATTCCTATGCGTTCTTTAGATTAGCAGTGACTGGGAGGCTTTCACTGTCAATCAGCTGCACACATTCAAATGTATGACTTAGCCTAAATGCCAGTTTACTGCTTGGTTAGACTTGGCCTGAGTCTGTATCTGTCCATTTTAGTTAAAAGCCTCATTCGAGCTGTACCTAAACGGTATTTCATTTCACAGCAGTACAGCAGAAGGGCAGGAGATACTGATGTCTTTATTGATCTTAGCTGCTCCAACACTGGAGTCCTTTATGATGTGTTTGTTGTGGAGAGTCATGTAACAATAGCAATACAAGTATGACACCTTTTGCAACTCTAGCGTGTGTTTCTGTGTGTCTGTGAGAGAGTATGTGTGTGGTTATGACTCCACTGTGACCTACCACAGTCAAGCTACATTTGGTATTATGATCCGGCAGTGAGGGTCAGAGTGACACAGCAGAGTGATGATTGGGGGTGTCATGTCTCCAGCCTCATCCTTCATGCTTTGATTCTGCTTCTCACCTCTGTATCAGTATCAGTGGTTTTCAAAGAACCCCTGAAAGTTATGAACCCCCTCAGAGCATATCAGACAAATTTCAGCTCAGATTCATCACAGCTCAATCACAGCTCCTCCCTCCTCTCTCATTAACGTCTTTTTTCTACATTTCAATGTTGCCCTGCCCTTGATCCTCTGCTCCACCTCTCTAGACTTTCATTTAAATGGTTCCTCCTCACCTCTGCTCCCGGGTTACCCCTCCTCTCCTCGCTTCCCCTGTGTCATAGGTTATGTCAGGTAACACCCTGTGACTCAACTCTGTCACTGATGCTGCTTTGTAGACATTTTAGAGAACTTTAGTTAGCTAGAGACTTCCCATGTGTTTTCACCTGCAGAGAATTGAAATGGAGCACTGCAGTGTGTGTGTGTGTGTGTGTGCGTGCGTGTGTGTGTGTGTGTGTGTGTGTGTGTGTGTGTGTGTGTGTGTGTGTGTGTGTGTGCATGCGTGTGTGTTTCCCATCCCAGTCCCAGGGCTGTGCAGACTTGCACTGTCTGATGCTGATCTGACCAGTCAGTGTGCATACACAGCACTGCATGCCTCAGCTATCCCTCATTAACACGCACACACACACACGCACACACACACACACACACACACACACACACACACACACGCACTTCTAACTGGTGAAGTTGCATCATCATTTCATCATTACAGTTTTTTTTAAACTTCCAAAAATGAATGACTAAAGTTCAACAATGTGGTCAACCTGTCAGTCACTGAGTGTCTCACATGTGGAGCCACACCTGCTCGTGATGTGAGTGTTAACACATCCGTTTGTTTGGCCCTCAAGCCTGAGAGCTGGCCCTTCAGGAACGTCATCCCTAAGGTCAGGGCAGCTCAGGCTGGTGAGTGTGTGTGTATGTGTTCGTGTGTGTCCTCGTGACGACCATCTCTCTCTCTCTCTCTCTCTCGCTTATGGCCAACATTGTTCCAGCCATTGGAGGATGCATTTCTGTGCTTGTGGATGAGTTAAAGTAGACTTCTATCTGTCAGTATGTCTGCCTGCAGCTGCTCAAACAGACTCTGCTTCAGTCTGTGTTTTTTTCTCTTTCTCACCTCAATCTTCAAATTATATTAAGGATATCAGAAAGAACCATAATGTGCATTGTCCTTTAGTGTATTGTGTCGTTGTTTTGTCCCACTCTGCATGTTGTGTGGGACAGTTTTTGCATCTAACTTCAAGGTCTTGCAGCAGACAAAGGCACAAGCAGCATCTTGGCTCTTTGAATTTAGTAATGGCTTTGCCTCGTGTTTTTTGTCTTCTTATATGTGTGAGCATAATTTCTACTGACTGGTCATAAAATCACCACTTCCTGGGATTCTCTCTGTCCCTCCTCTGCCTCCACGATCAGCCTCAGCATTGTCTCGTAGAAATAACAGCATATGTTGGCATTCTGTATTCCTTATGACTCCTCTGCGTCAGAGAAAATCGCTTATTTATTCCCTTTTTCATTTAGACCAAACCAAAGCCAAAGCATTACTGTCCAAAGTGTTTGTCCGCTGCAAAACACTTCATTAGCCCCACCCTCACCATAACATTAGTTGATTGGCCCAGAAAGAGATGAAGTCATTGGGGTCTCAGCCACAACACTCAGCAACATGAGGGATTTGGCAGTAATTAGCAATAGCATTTGTATAATTCGCATAAGCAAAAATGAGCGCAGCACTTTTTTTTTATCTGATGTCTAGCAGCTCCATCTATCCTCCCTCCATCATTCCCCACCTCCCCTCCTCCTCCTGTCTTTGCAGTGTGACTGCAGTGTGAGTCACGCAGGCAGCCTCTGTCTCAGGCAGACACAGGACAACACTGTATAGCTCACCGGGGCAGCTGTGTTTTCTTATTTTAACCTACTGTACTGCACCCAGGGGTGAGGGTGGGTGGAGTGTAGGAGGCGCGGGGGGGGCTGCAAAGGCAGCGTTAGGACAGAGAAGGGACAAGTAATCCTTTTAAGTTGCAGAAGCTGAACTGCAGCTCAACTGGACGTGTCTGGCTTCAGAGGATGAACTTTGTTGGGAAGAGGGAGAGTCGCAGGATGATTGAAGTGAAGATGGATAGAGTGCGTGTGTGTGTGTATACACATGAGCTAAATGTGTGTGTGTGCGTGCTCTTCATTGAGGAGATGATGGATGAAGACCTTGCTTCTCCCCAGGGGTTTGATTGGTGGTTGTACCAGGCTTTGGACTCTGTTTGACCCTGCTTAGCCCACAGTCTTAGATCATCACTTCAGATGCAGACAGTCCTCATCTCCTCCGTCTTATTCTCGATCTGGGGCAGCAGGGGTCGGAGCTGTGTATTCAGTTTGACTAACCTAATGTATTGCAAGTGTGTACAGATACCATTTGTCACAGACGATACAATAAACATGATGGACATGGAAGGAAAAGATTAAAAGCAATATATCAATACAGGGTATGTGTAATTCTTATAGTGGTGTTTCAGTCTGCTTCTTTGGAGCACGTATTTCTGATTATACTGGATCTTAAGAGGCAGAATTTCAATGGCAGCCAGAGAAATGATCAGAACCCAAAGCCTGATCTCCCCCTGCTCTGTTTCCCTCCCGTCAACCAAATGTTCAGCTTGGCCTTTAAGTCTGCGTCGACTTTGTGTGGTCATGTTTTGGAGGGATCAGCTTCTTAGCCGCTTGGCCTGGAGAGCTGAAGCGAGAGCAGAGTTTCCGTCTCTGTCTGCCTCTCTGCCGACAAATACCCCTCACAGCATCACAGACATTCAGCGCGCTACAGCCGAGGGTGTCAAGTCCTGTTTTGAAAGACGTGTATCAGAACAATCTTATTTGCAAAAGTCCAGATGTAATTACACCATGTATGTAATTAGGACAAGATAAGTGATGAAACATATCTGATTGAGTACACACACAACGCGATGATGAAAGACACAGAGCAGTTACACACTGCTGAAAGAAATACACAAATGTGACGTGCTTTTGATCGTGCATCATTTCTGCAGTCCACTCTAATCTGACCTGTCCATGCTCATTAAGGTGATTTCCAACTTTTGGCAGATCAGTCTATTCACTGATGAATACATACAGCTGATTAACTAATATGTTGTATATTACATTACATCATGGGTGCTCATCTGGTGGCATTAAACTCTTACTGGTGACTCAATTTACTATTCAGAGAGCTGCGATATTAATCAATTTAGGAAAACCCAAGAAAGCTACAGCTGATCGTCTCGTCCTCCTGCCGTCCTTGTTTTTTATTTTGGGGCTGTCAGAACAAAGCAGCTGTATTCTCTCCTGAGTCGGGGCTCGCCTTTGAAGTTGAGCACTTGCCAGCCATTGAGTGGCACTCACACTTGGTTCTTTGATGCCTCCAGGTAATGTGGGAATTAGCTATAAACTGAGGCAAGCCTCTCCTCTTTTGGAATCAGCTTACATTGTCAGTGGAAAGCTCACATTTTGGGTGCATGTATACCGGGCCGGGGGGGCTTTTTCCTATCAACACCATTTACGTTGCTGTCACTAAACTAAATTATTGAACACATATATCACACTAACCTCTAGCGTGATGGCTGGAGCTGCTTCTCTCTGGTGAGGCATTAGTGATAATGATGCTGCCTGGTTTTCCAGGTTTGCATGTGCTTTGAGCAGATCTGAGTCTTGGCAAGAGTCAGTTTTGAAAGGAGCTGCTCTCAGTAGCAGGTTGGTTATTTTGCAGCTCAATAACTTTATGTTGTTGGTTGTCAGGAACATCAACTGGTTCCACATTAAACAGCAAACATGTTCAGTTCATTTTGTTTACTTGTCATGCAGTGAAACCTCTCATCAAGTGTCTGAAGGAGTTTTCACACTCAGCAGCATATTCAAATGTCGTAGCAGGCTTTAGTAGAGCAGGAAAATGCAGAGTTTCCTCTTTCCAGTTGCACTTGGTGCAGTTTTAATCTCACTTCAAGTTATATCACATTTGAAAGCAGAGAGCTGAGAAGCTGCTGCAGCTTGAGGTTCAGCTCTGAGAGGTGCTTCATGTCCACCATGAAGGCCAAGTCACACACACTTGCTATCCCTGATCGCCATGATGTATAGACATGACAGCGTGTTGCATTCAGGGACCACTGGATAAAGCCAGGGCCAAAATCTTTGTTTCATTTTGTTGACAGATAGAGTCAAAGGTTTATTTAGAGGGAATGTTGGATATCCCTTTCTGTCACTCCATCAGTGAGAAAATGCTGTCAACAGCCACCAAAAAATCCATTTTCGCCTTGTTTTTAGGAATAAATGAATCAGGCTGTGAATGATGCATGAACAAACCCCTCTGTAAAAACTTTAAGAATATAGATAGGAATAAAACTGGAAAGTTTGGTGCATTTAAGGGTCACTGAAGTGTAGATTTCTGCCTCAGAGTATGAGAAGAAACTCATTTTGAGGAAACGGCCTTTAGAGACGTGTGTTGTAAAAGTGCATTCACTTCCAGACAAACGTTAAGACACTACAGCTGAATAAGGTAAAAGTACCATGAAACTTCCCCACTTTAATTACATTAAGAGAAATATTTTCTTTTGCTTTTGCTTAAATATACAAATGATGCATTATTACTTGCAAATTCACAGAAATATGAACTAAAATTAACACCTAAATGTGCATTTTGGACATTTTCTTCCCACTAGTCTGAAAGAATTCATGTTATTGAAGCAAAATAGCCAAAAATCTCAAAATGTTTTCACCTGTATTCAGTCTGGCCACAGGTAAACTCTTACTCTGCCGACATATGAGCAGCAAAAGCCTAAGATACACTCTCAAAACTCAACGCATTACACCAAACACAATTTCAGGGTTGTTTGGATTGTGTGGGCTGCTTTTCTTGCGCTCTCAATAACACAGAGGTTCCCTCCGTTTGATCTCACAGCTGTCATGTCTTTCCTTTTATTACTAATCGCATTACTAACTAATCTCACTAACAGGTATGTCTTTGTTGTTTGTCTTTTTTTCTTTTGCCGTGCTGCTGCAGTCTCCAACCAAGTGGTACATGAAGCTTGTGCCTGTAAGTGAACTAATCAGTGCTATGCTCTTTCATCTATGTTTCCATAGTGACTGCAGTGTCTTGATTACCATTATGTTATCATACATGTGTGCCAACCTGTGACTTCACTGTTACATGAACGCAGCTTTTCTCTCTCCTCCTGTGTTCCCTTGTTCCATATCCACATAATTTACTGTACAGAAAGAAATTATGAAAATGCATCTCTAACTATTTGCCTTTAAGACAAAGCAGTAGAGTGTGAATTACAGTATAAATCAGTTCTCCTTTATTCTCTACACTGTTTGATATAAGGTTGTGTTTATTGAAATCCCTGCCATGCAGACTTTAATGTATTTGAACTCAGATTCTCTAACGTACTTAATTGTATTTGCTAATAGAAAGGTTCCTGTCAGTGGAACTAGACACCCTCGGGGAATCAGTGAAGAGTTCCCAAGGGATTAGCCAAAAATAATGAAAAAAAGATTAATTTTATTACAATTTCATTTCAGAGATGGGATGTCTGGGAGCGTTTGGCATGAAATTATTTCCCTGTGCCAGTTTTTACTGCAGACCCTCTTGTGACGTTGTCTCTTTTCACCTCAAACATTGTGTGTGTTTTATTGGAAAGTCATTCATATTTTCATGACACATAAAAACTGAAAGTTTGACACTTTTCTATTTACAACACCTCATGTAGAGAGTTATTATTTGGTATTATACCACTAGGCTAACAAAGATTATAACATCTGCAAAGATAACCAGTGAGCCGCCTCCGCTGTCCTTGTGCAGCGCTGATATTTACCATAGTGGGTTTTGTTCCCTCTCAGTGGGCTCACTACAGCTGTGTCTTTTCAACAGTTAAAACATTTTGCTGCACATGCTAGAAGGCTCCAGAACCATTCAGCGTCTTCATACTGATAAAGCCTCGATGTGTTCTCAAATGTTGCTGCTTTATAAAGAGAATAAATAAATACACAGCTGTTGTGATGGTAGCACAGTTATACAGGACTAATTTGCAGCTAATATTCATTATTTAAAAAGAAGTCTGTCCCGATATGAACTGTGGATGCATGCAGGGTAATTTTGCACAGTGGTCTCTCATTTATAGGTATGTGTTTTATGTAATGCAGGCTCGCTACAGGAAGGAGCAGGCCTCGACCCTGTCGGTTCCCTGGATCCCCCCAGTGGACAACCTGCTGAAAGACAGCACGGACGGCTCGGCCCTCGGTGCTCTGCTGCACTTCTACTGCCCTCAGCTGCTGCAGTTGGATGGTAAGGAGCTTACAGTTAGTGTGAGCTGAGGTAAGTGTGTGTGTTGGTTTGGGGCAGGGCGTCTGCAGCTCCTGCATCGTAGCACAAGGTGACTGTGATTTATCAGCAGGAGTTTAAGAGCTCTGTTGACCATTAAGCTGTGTCTGCCTATTGAAGCTGAAGTGGTAAACGTCTGTTTTCAGAGCACATTTCAACTACATGCTAAAAAATGCTCAATTTCAAACCAATAGAGGCAAATTCTGTCTTTTGACACACATTACTTGTTTTTTATTCCTCACACAAAACTGAAAAGATGTGAGCTTTTATTCTGAAAAGCCTGTAGTTACAGTGTTTGGGGACAGATTTGTGTCCCTTGTCCCCTCCTCATTCAAAAGATCAGAGATCAGTCACCAACAAAAGATGCAACATAGTCACACCACATTGCTGATGAAGTGTGTTGATAGTGCACCCAACAAACAAACACACACACACAAGCTGTGAGAACTGAATGCATCACCAGGACAAAAGATCAATCACTCAACACTAAATGTATTAACACACAGCTCCGCCCACAGGTTGATGGTATTCATGTCATGATTGGTCAGTCAACACACTGCAGTCATCTCTGCTCTCAAACCTAAACCACTGTGTTAATAACCAGAACTTCTTTAGTCTTCACATTCACTCTGACGCCGCTGTGACACTGACACCCGATGGCTCCCTCTGCCCTCTCAGATGTCTGTCTGAAGGAAAACATGACGCTGGCCGATCGGCTGTACAACCTACAGCTCCTACAGGACTTCTGCAAAGACAACCTGAACAGCTGCTGCCACTTCAGCCTGGAGGACATGCTCTACGCCTCCTCCACCATCAAGGTACTGCTCAAACACGGTATAAGTCTTGAAATTTGCTTGATGAGAGTGTGTGTTTTTGATAAGCTGCTTGGTTTTGGTAGGGTAAATTGAGCTCAAGGCTGATTTTAAAGTTTCAGTTCAACTTCTAGTCTGAAATGTGCGACATTGTTACAGAACAGAAATCTCTGGAGTGTGTTTAGAATGGGAGACGCTTGTGTTGTGATACCGATCCTGTTTGGTCAGTGTCCAAAGCTCCTCTCTGCAAACTGATTCTCCACTCTGGAATTGCTTTTACAGTTAGTGTGTAATAGCCATTACAGTCTTTGGAGACGTATCTGTCAGAATATAAACTGCTGAACTACTGACTTCTTGAAACGTACCCTTTGAAACATGCCAACAGAAAGAGGAAATGCCAACAGAGGAAAAAGACACCATCTGAAAAAATGTGAAACGGGTGTTAACATAAAATCCAAGGAAGTGGTGGTTCTTTTTTAAAACCTGGGGAGTAATGGAACGACGGACAAATCAGACTGCCGGGTTACACTGAAGCTAACGGTCGTTCCCATGAACCCATGCAAATCCTGTATGTGTTAATTCATTCATGAGTTTTTGGACTAAACAGATTAGAAAGCCATATGGTGCGGTGTCCAGCGAGAGAGGCTCAATGAAACAGGAGAAACGAGCAGCTCTGTCAGCCAGTGTGGTGAGTCATGCCGTGGAAAAACCATTCAGTCCAAACTATCTCCACCAACCACAAGCCTGCAGAGCTGCACTCACCCCGCCGTCCCAACATGTCTGCATTTGTTTCTTCTGTCCCTCCTCACACACTCTTTCCTCGTCTTTCTTTATTAATCCTCTTCCTTTTCTCTCGTAATTATCTTCTCTAACCTTCTGCCTCTCCTTCTTTTTCTTTCTTTTGTGTTTCATTCTGACAGATTTTCTTCATTTCCTGACCTTTTTCAATCCATCCTTTTCTTTCTCTCTCTCACTTGGACCCTGCCTTGCTTGTCTTGCACAGTAAGATAAAATATACAGGTGTGTTTGCCTGACGTATAGGTCACCTGAGATCAACCAAAAGTCTGGTAAAAAATAGCTGAAGGTGGCAGCATGTTTTTCAGGGAGAGAGTAATCTTAAGTAGCATACCACCTTTGTCTGGTTCTACTCTTCATGTAGCTTCAGTTCCATGCTTTTTTATTTGGTCAGGGCCACAAACAGTGTTGCACTACAGGATTTATGGGAAAGGAGTTCATAATTTTGAGAGACACAAGCTACATTTATGCATTGCATCTGAGTGCACGGCTGATATTTTATTTCTGTGAAAGGTCTGCGTTGGCTCCAAAGCATATTGTTCTAGTTTTGTGTTCATGTGTTTTTTGTCTGTGAAGAAAACCTTTTCATCAAATAGCCACAATGGCGACTGGAGTCCACATTTCCCACAACATCACAAAATAGCAACTCCCGCTACTCTGCCACACAAAAGGCAGAACGACTACCGCCGAGACAGCTGCTGGTCTGGTCTGACTTTTGCGTCAGTGTTCTGTGCTTGACCCTGATGTGTCCATCTCACTGTGTTTTGCCTGAGAGCTGCATAAGCAGTGGAAAAAAAGTTGATGTCTCTGGCTGACATTGACTTTGCCTCAGCATGTCCTCTGACAGAGAACTGTTGTTCTCAGCACAGAGCGGACGCAGGTCGCTGAAAGGACAAACATCAGTGGACTGTCCAAAGGGACTAAACATCAACTCTCAAGCCACCATAAACTTAAAAACATGCTGTTTACAGTGCAGCAGTGGCTACGCTTTCACACTTGATTTTTCATATCCCATGCTTCCATCTAGAGCTAGAAGAAAGAGAAAAAGTAGAAGAATTTCACAGAGATGTGGAGTATTGGAGCCTGGATGTGAAAATAGAGCAGTGCAGGTGCTCAGTTTGTACTAATACTATATTAGTATACATAAAACCTTATAAAAACAGTAATTTTCACGTTATCCGCCTCACACTCTCAGCAGCCCAAAGCTCACACGACTAAACACGCCATCAAAAGGGAAATAATTGAGTTGCGTGAACCAGCCAGTAGTATTTTGCTGATGCTGATTTCACGAGGGATGAAAAAAAAAATCCCAGCAGGGCAGAGTTATTGCCTGAGAGCAGCAGCGCAGCCAGAACTGCACTCAGAACCAGTTCGATTGAGTAACCTTGACCCAGTTTCCAGGCAGTCACGCCCTCAGTAGCTGTGCGGCGTGGCCCGTCATACTAATGGAGACCTTATTATAGAGACTGAGCTGAGACATTTAACGGGGAGGGGGAGCGAGAGAAGTGTTGATGTGAAGGAAAATGGAAAGAGCAGAGGAGAGACGAGGAGGAGACGCGAGTGTGAGAGTGAGACGGTTAGAGGACATGGAAGAGACTGGATGACGTGTGTGAACATGCCCATCACTAACGCCTGAACACACCATGACAAATATCACAATCAGCTCAAAGTATTCTGCGCTAATCACATTTAAATATTCCATTCAGAACAAAGAACATAAAACTAGACAGAGACCAGCTTCTCAGTTATGATTGAACCACATGGAACAAATAAAATGATTCTTTTCATTATTGATTGATTCTGCAGATTAATTTATCGATGAATTGTCAGAAAAGTGCCTAATTTCCCAAAATAAGATAACGTATTGAAATATCTTGTTTTATCCAACCAAAAACCAAAAATACTCAGTTTACTACATAAGCTGTTACATGTGAGAGAAAGGTGACACATAAGTATTAAATGAGACACCTCAATTCAGGTCAAACATGGCGGCTGGACTGTAGCTGGTGTGAGTGAGATGAGATAATATCAGTCATCCAAAGGCATCACTGTGCAGCTGAATGAGTGTCTTCATACACACATACACACACACACACACGTTAGGTTTTCATCACTTTTGAGGACATTACATAGACTTACATTCATTTCCTGGAGACCTGTCCTAACCTTAACCTCAGTCTTCACCCTAAAATTTTATAATTTACATTATGGGGACCTGCATTTTGTCCCCACAAGTAAGGCGAGACCCCACAATGTGACTGTGTGACAGATTTATGCCCCCACAGCGTGAGTAATACATGGACACACATACACGCACACACACACCAGTCTGTGTGACATCCTTGTGTCAGATTCCTCTCGCCTCTTTGTGGCTGAGTGTGCAGAGTGCTGCACATAAAACCACCTGAATTAAGGGTCTGTTCTCTTCCCTCTCAAGGTACCACAAGACGTGTGATGAAAGTCGGCATAAAACAGCATTTTGTGCGTTAGGCTCAGTCCACTTTGTATTCAGTAGGTCTGGATAAGAGACAATAGACCAGTCTTCAGTACCCAACCCCCAAAGCCAGAGAAGACACACATTACTGAGGACCACTCTCCCCTAATGGACACCAGGCTAGTAAATCACGTCAGAAAACTCCCATTTACTGGCTCTTCATTTAATTAATTTACACACATCTAAATTACCATCTGTGGATCCAAGACGGAGAAATCGTACTCCCCAGCTTTGGTCTTTTGCCAGCATTTGCTTCTTCTTTAAAGGGTTTGTAGCAAACATGCTGAGGTTGCCCTGAGGCAATTAACACACTTTCTGGAATTTAAGACGGCTTTAAGTCCGTTAATCATTTGTCATCATTTGATATCAGCAATGAAGGAGGCAAGTTTTTAACTGCATTAAACACAGACACAGTGTTTCACTAGGTTAAGTCTCAGGTCCTTGACCACCAGCAGGTAAAGAGTGCAAGGATGATGTGACGTTCAAGTAAATATTGTTCTTTTCTGTGTCATGGTATCAACGGTTTTCAAGTCGTTAACTGGAAGTGTGGGTGTCTTTGTGTCTATGCAGGAGGTGGATTCTTCTTTAGGTTTTGTTTTCTGCCTTTAGCCATGTAATGCCAGTCCAGGGTTTTCTGCGGGCAGCTCAGGGCAGCCTGATAAACTTGGCGGTAAATCAAGAGAGTGGGTTTTCCAGATTG
Source organism: Chaetodon trifasciatus (assembly GCA_037975065.1). Classification (NCBI taxonomy): domain Eukaryota; kingdom Metazoa; phylum Chordata; class Actinopteri; order Chaetodontiformes; family Chaetodontidae; genus Chaetodon; species Chaetodon trifasciatus. Next base: position 9,114,158 of record JBBMOE010000022.1, read on the forward strand.
GAGTGAGTCTGTCTGTCTGGCTGCAGGACCTAGATCCTTTAATCAACCCTCCAGCCCAATGATTGTTGACATTAATGCCCAGTGGACACTCAGTGTGCGTCCAGGCCGAGTGTTCTGCTGAGTTGGATCATGTAATTTGTGTATGTGTGACCTGCCGTGTGCATTTTTATGCATGCAAACCTGAGACACTGCCAGGGCATTTTAATGTTGCACAGGCCATGTGTGAATGTGTGCATGTGTGGTACATGCAGGGCAGGCTGTTTGTGCCCATCCCTGTAGAGTGGATTAGCTCCGTCCACCCCCACCTCCCTCAACCCCGTGCTCTCTTCTAGTAATCACCAATCAGGTCCCTGTTTTCATCCTGAGAGTGACACACTCTCAAATCTCCAAACAAACAGATCTGGCAACACTGCAGACCTGGCAGAGGGAGTAATGCAAGCCAGTGGGGAGGTCGGCGGAGTGGTGGTGCGGTGGTTGGTGTTTGGGGATCTGTGTGAGTGTGTGTGACTGCTGACTGGTGGTATTAAGCGATAACACTCACACCTGGTGTGTCAGTGGTAGTCAGAAGGACAGATGGGAAGAGAGAAGTCAGGTTGGGCTTTGTGCCACCAGTCCCGGCTGAGCGGACGATAGGAGATCTTTGTCTCTCTCTATTTCTTTCTTTCTTTTTTTCTTTCCTTTTGGCTCTTTCTTCTGTTCGTCTTAACCCATTGAGGAATGCTCCACATGCTGAGCACACCTAAAGGTAACCAGCACTTTGGTATTTAACTGTGGTTCTGTAGAAAAGAGCTATTCAATGTCAGAGTTGTAAAAAGGGCAACAAATGAGCATTTTGACTGATTGATAAAAACTAGATACGCAGAGTAAGCAAATGTTCAATGTGTATGTTAAGATGATTTTTCTGCTTTAATTTGGTAGCCATGTGCAACACAGATTGTCACACCTAGACTCACAGCGACACACATTTTCACACGTTTGCAGCTCTCCATTCTATTTTGTGAGGTTAAAAGGAGAAAAAAAAAGTAAAATGCTGCAGTAACAGCCCAGAGGAGCCACTGCTACTGGTGTTAATTGCCTCTGCCCCTCCTGTTGTGCTTTTGGGCTGCAGTCGGGGGGCTTAAGGGGTGTATGTGTGAGGTATGTGAGTTCGCTGGTGTGTGCTTGGCAGAGCAAAATGTTGCTGATGAGGTGAATCAGGTATCTTTAGAGCTGAGCCATGCAGCATTGTCTTTGTCTGGAGACCACGGACTGAGGGCGGGGAGGGGACTTGTTTCCTCAAGGTCGTCCCTGCCTCGCTGCACTCATTTTGCATATGGATGTGTGCGCACATGTGAGTGCCAGCATGCTCGCTGCAAAAAATGAACATTTATTAAATATTGATGCTTGAAATACGCAAAAGTGGCAAAAATCTGTCTGCATTGAGTTCACAATGCAAAATAAGTTGTTTTTCATCACAGGGATTTGACTTATTCTTTGCTTTGTTTCAAGGTGATGACTCAAATTTAAAATGTGTTTAAAAAGTTTTTACTTCACTCATGAAGGCTTAAAATGCAGTGTCTGGACTGAATATGAGACTGAATGGATGAATTTCAGCCTGACTGTTTGAACCATGTGGTGTTTTGAGAAGGTTATATGTTGTACCTGTTATACAGTGCAGCTCTAACAGATGCTTTTGTTATTCGACACATTTATCCTTTGTGGAAAAGGAAAAAATGGATTTGGGAAAACGTAACACTGAGTGAAATGACTTTGTAAGGTGGATATTTTTGCAGTGTCCTCAAGCAGTTTGACCTCCCACTGTATGTTGACCTGATTCAGACATGGACATGGTCTGGTGCAGCAGTGTCAAAGATCCCTCCAACATTTCTTACCCAATCTAATTCAGGTTTAATTGCATGCTGGTGATTGAGAACAGAAAAAAATAGCTGACCTCCATTTTACAAATCAGGTTAATACCTTAATCACTCCTCTTCACTACACAGGTACCATTGACATTATTATGTAAGTGGAAGATTAGCTCAGCAAGAATGTGAAAAGCCATGATGTTTGTTATGCTAACATAAGTTCTTACAGTGTCAAAAGTCTAACTCTTAATGAGTGAGGAAAGCCGTTTCTTTATTTCACTTAAAGGAGACTCATTTTTGAAATTTCTTGCTGAAAAGGAAGATGAATATGGATCCCCTTGTAAATGACTCCTCTTTAGGTTCAACTATGAAGCAGCTTTCTCTTAAGAGGATACTCTGTGAAATGGAGAAAGATTAGTGAATTATTTATATGCAGACTGGAAGATACCAGTAATATTCATCGCCTCAGGTTCTCTGTAAGGGTTAACAGAGACGCCTGCTGGAGAACTTGGTACAGTGCAGTTGTATGGCAGGTGGTGTTCTGGACGAAGTGACAGGACACAGAATTTGCTCTCTGTAACGTGTTTCTCTTTGAACCATCACTGTGCTGTTTTTAATCTTTCTCTTTTTGAATGTTTCCACAGAATAACTACCTGGTGTTCGTGGCAGAGCTGTTTTGGTGGTTTGAGGTGGTCAAGCCGTCTTTTGTGAAACCAAGAATGCTGGAAAACGAAAACACAGGCAAGTCTTAAATTCGGTGCCGGAGGCAGTGGTAGTTGTAAAGGTAACAGGAGGTGTATTTTATCTGAAACGTGCATAAAGCAAAGTCATTATGGTGAAATTGAAGTACGGTGTAATGTCGCTATCTGTTGTAAAAGCGCTGTTTGGTCATTTTGTTCTGTTGTGTCACCTCAGAGCCCTCGTCCTTGTTGAAGAGTGTCCCGGCCATCCCCATCTCCAAGGTGACCAAGAGGAGCTTCATGGAGAGACCCCCAAGTCCTGAAAGACCCAGGTATGCTAGTCCAAATCATGGTATTCAGTGTGATATGTGCATTTCATGTGTACTTCCAAATGTACATGAGCAAGGTTTTTCACTTCCAGTCGAGTGGAGCTGTGAATACAGTGGTTGGTGGGCAGTTTACAGGTGTGAATACATAGGACTGATAATCCAAATCAGATCATCTTGGACAGCAAAATCCTTATCTGGACAAACTAAAGCTAAAATGGACAATGAAAATATAAATTACAATGTATGACATTATGTTATAACATCTCTAATCTTCTCACTTTCATTCTTCAGTTTGCCCCTCCGACCCCAGCCTCGAAACTCAGGTGAATCATTTATTCATCATTCTTTATTTATTTATTTTCAAAATTGTAGTATTAGGTATGAATCACATCCTTCTGTTTTGACTCTAAATTTGCTTACTTATGTCGTCCAGGAGAGATCAAGAGGTCAACCTCAATGTCCTTCGTCGATGGCAACCTCGGCACTTGGCCCAAAGAGAAAAGGTTTGTAATACTGCAGTCTTGTTCTTGTGGTGCTCATTAAAAACATCCAATCCCAAAGAGAATTAATCATCCCACGGGGATTAAGAAAAGCATGTTGTGATGCTGCCAAATCAGACTGTCCTCAAATAAGCTTTTACAATTTCTTTGAAGTAAAAAAAAAAGTATCTGAAGATTTAACTATAGTTTCTTTATTGTTTTTGGTAAGGTCTGGGCCTTATGGAGTGTCTTTTGACATCCCCTTTGACAAAGACGACTGTGCTCCTGGTCCTCTCTCCTCCACGCGTGGCATGGTCAGGTCCGTCAGCACTGACGATGGTTCTGGCTTCAAGGTCCAACACCTGCCCCGTGGAATGAAGCGTAACCTCTCCTTCCAGCCAGTGAACGGTCAGAGTGTCGGCATTGAGGAGGAGGGCTGCCCAGACAGCCTGGCTGGTATGGAGCCTGTCAGGCGTGCATACCCCAACGGACATGGAAGTGTCATGGCAACAACACCCTCCATGGAGGAAGCCCTCCACATTATCCACAGTCCAAGTAGACCCCCACTGGAGGGGATCAACAATGGGTTCTTTCTGCATAGTCAGGGCCACGGGGCTGGTGTTGGTGGACTGGAGCCAGTGTCAGAATTGGATTCCAAAGGGCCTCTAAGCACCACAGACACCACCGAGGTGGACACTGGCATTCACATCCGAACAGAAGATATGCTGGATGAGGATTCTTCTCTGAAAGACTGCTCTGTGAACATGGACCTGGATATGGACACGCCAAGCCCCTGCCCGAGCAGTCAGAGCAAGTCTCCCTCAGGAGTGAAGATGACCAGCTTTGCCGAACAGAAGTTGAAGAAGCACAATCCGTCAGCGCCAGACTCGGGGAGATGCAGCAGCAGCTCCCTCAAGACCACTCCTGAGGGCTCTGAGTTTGGCCTCCCATTGTCTGTCTCCTGGGCCCCGACCCCTGAGCACAGCCCCATCCATCAACAAACCACACCAACCTGCACCGCTCAAGCATCATCCACACCTGTACAGCTTCCACCCAACGACCCCGCTCAGGTCATGGCTACAGAGATGGTACAGTTGAGGATGAGACTGGAGGAAAAACGCAAAGCCATCGAAGCTCAGAAGAAGAAAGTGGAGGCTGCTTTTACAAGGCATCGGCAAAAGATGGGTCACTCAGCGTTTCTCAATGTGGTCAAGAGAAAAGGAGATGGGGCCACTGGAGAGGAAGGAGCAAAAGTCGAGGGAGAAGGCAAGGCAGCAAGCACAAGTCCCACTGTCAAATTTGGGAGGAGCAAAGCAGACACACCTGATGGGGCAGAGCAAAGCATCACAGGTTCCTGTTGGACAAAGTCACCTGGTGCAGGAGAGGAGGGCGGGCAAAGTCACGCTCAGCTAACCGAGGTAGATCTCACCGAGTATACGCGTTCTATCGAGAAACTCAACCATTCATTAGCCTTCCTTCAGACTGAGATGCAGCGACTGGCTCAACAGCAGGAAGTGATTATGGCCATGAGGGAGCAACAACATCAGCAGGCGTGGGTCATCCCTCCTCCACATACAAACCCATCACCACAAAAACACAGTCGGGCCGGAGCTGTCGCTCGATCCTCAGGACCCTCTTCTCCTGCCGACTCCCCTCGCTCCACTCACCGCTCTCTAACCAGCATCAAACGCAAGTCAGCCTCCTTCCACTCACGTAATCCTCGCACCGCTCGTCCCAGCGAGCTAAAACTTGCCCCTTACAATCGCGTCCTAACTGCCCCGCAGTCCGTCGATAGCATCCCCAGGCTACGGCGATTTTCTCCCTGTCAGCCTTTGGCCAGTTCCTTTGTTTACATGGGGGAGAAACCAGAACCTGCCAATCTGGCGACAGTAGCCTCAGATGGAGATAAAAACAAGGAGATGGAGTCAATCCTTTCCCCAGAGAGGGAGCTTGCCAGTATATGTGTAGCCAACTCATCCCCCAGCTCCCCCAACCTGAAGAACAAAAGTGAGCAAAAATTTGAATGCCAAACCCAGGAAACAGAACAAAACAGCCAATCCAAAACCGCTGACATGGAAACAGATGACCAGAAAGTTCAGAAGTCAGTTGCAGATCTGAAACCTACCATAGGGTCGTCATTTCCTGAGGTTCTGGCCCACCCTGTGGTCGAGACCTTCATGGTGACACCTACAGAGATTCCTCCCCAGACAGAAGCCTCGGGTCAAGTCAAGAGCAGCTTGATCGAGGTTCCTCTGTCAGTCGTGAAGTCACGGGATGATCTGACACTTGATGATGCTTTGGAGGTGCAGCAGGTCAATGAGGAAAGCTCCGATTACGAACAGAAGATATGTCGTGGTTTTTTCTTCAAGGTAGGCTGTTGATTCAAAGAACTGTCAGAAAAACACAAGCTCCTTCACTCATTTTCACTATCATTCATCTGACCTGTTTTTTAGCATATATTATATATCATATATATCAGCATATATTTTTTAGCACTTTCTCTCGGCATAATCAGAAGTTCAACAAAGATTTTGTATTTCTTTAGATAGCATAAGATAAGATGTACTGTATTATATATATATATATATATATACACACACACACACACACACACACACACACACACACACACACACACACATACTGTAAATGTGTTTGGGATTGCACTGGAACTGAAGTACAGTGTCAACAAGCATCAATCATAAAGATACATCAGAACAAAGAAACATTCATCATTAAAATCACAGCATGCAGTGTCGAGGTCACAACCATGTAGCACCTCTGGAAGCCTTGAAATGCAGAGGCTCAGTTCTTGAAAAAACAGCAGTTGCATTTGAACCTGGGGCAGCCATTTTTGTCCCTAACATGAGATGATGAATGGTTCAGGAAACATGAGTACAGCATCCTCTTCCCTTTTGGAAGATAGCTTGCGAGCTGCAGTCTGGGCCTCGATGTAGGTCATAAAACTGGGGCTGTTGTGAATAATTCAGGCACAGCTGTGGAAACGTGGGGTTGGAGAGGGGTTGAATAGATAGTGAGGGGCGGATGCAGATGGATGAGCAAAGGATGCTCACATGAAAGAAAACTCTAAATGAAACCAGTTTGTACAGAAATTAGCAGCCTGGTGTGTCTATGTTAGAAAGAAGAAAATTTAAATTGAATTTGTTATTGTTGTGGTGCTGTAAAAGCACGATTTTCAGCAATACATTCTGATTGTGTATAATGTTGGACCTCTGCCATTTGGCAAACCATATTTTCAGTCGTCTCCTGCTCTCTTGTTATACTCAAGGTTTCATGCAAGTTATCATAACTGCAGTGAGATGTGGATAAATATCTATAACTACTCAGAAATAACGTTTTATTAAGATTTCTTGCTGTAAAGAATGTGGATAAAAACAGAATAATAGTATAGAATTGTATAATAAAATTTGCTTATAGAGAACACAGAGGAATGTAGCCTTTCCAGCCCAGAAAAAAAACCTCTTCATTGTTGCCTCTGCCAGCCTATTTACACTCTCATTTAATCACACAAAGGAGAGCTGACCTTTCATATCAAAAGCTCCGGTTTTGGATCATCTCATTCATTATAAGAGATTAGATGAATAGAAAGGTGTAAATAGTATCACACAAAAATAACACTCCGCTCTGCCTCTTGATCTGTGTCACAACAGTAAAAGGTTAGCTTTGCTCAATGATCAGCAGCTACAAAACACTGATGAATGACATTCACTGAATGTTCCTGGATTTTCATTTACCTCAGGCAGTGTGAGGCGACTGACTTTGTTTCCTTCGTGACTCAGGCGGACGGAAAGGCTGAGGAGAACATGGCTCAGAAGAGGGCTGCGCTGTTGGAGAAGAGGATGAGGAGGGAGAAGGAGAGCCAGCAGAAGAAGATGCAGCAGGAGGCTGAGTTGGAGCAGAAGAAGGAGGAAGCTCGGTGCGTTGGCACATCTGGAAAATAAGTCATTACGCATTCTCAGAGCACACAGGTGTAGGACAAATTGTTATTAAATGAATATTCACCATTAGAATTACTGGACAAGTATTGTAAAGATCGCTTGTTTTTTTTTTATTTTCTTGATACGATAACTTTAGATTTTTCTTTTATGCTCCAAAACAAAGTGGGCATCCCCCTAACCAGAAACAGCTACTATATTTCGCTATATTTATGAATTTAGTGAACGCTATTTGTTTTGTCCAGCGTATAATCACCTTTATCGAACAGAAAACTCGTGCAGTATTTCTCTGCACTGACTTCCTCTCACCCGTCTGTTGTCTCTTCAGACTAAAAGCAGAGGAAGAGCGCATCAGGAAGGAGGAGGACAAGGCCAGGAGGGAGTTCATCAAGCAGGAATATCTCAGAAGGAAGCAGCTAAAACTGATGGAGGACATGGACACCGTCATTAAACCTCGACCAGCCGGAGGGGCCAAGCAGAGGCGGGGCCGCCCCAAGTCCATCCATCGCGACAGCATGGACTCCCCCAAAACCCCTGTCAGAGCTGCCACAGGTAACCATGGAGATGACCCCGTCTCAGAGAGGTCAAGGTCATCCCATCTGTCGAATCTGTTTCCTGCTGCCGCTTCGCTTTGTGCCACCTGTTTTACATCTTAAAGCAGAAAAATGTGTACCTAATTTGGTCAATTTAAGCTTTGAACTGTGTGAATTGGGGTATTTGTATTATGCTGGCATTGATATTACTTTATATAAGTTAATACATTCTATTCATAGCCTTATCAATACAATATCTAACAGGAAATAATAGTAATCAACAATGTTTTTGTGTTGTGTTTAATGTCTAATAAGCCAGAATAATAAATTCATACACTGAATTTCATCTGATATACTGAAGGAGCAATGCAATACTCGTGTGTTTGTGTGTGTTTTAATATTAAATTAAGCATCATATAATGTATATTAACACATATGTATACATGTTTTATCGGGTGTGTCCGTGTCATTTTTGTGCGATTTTCTGCATGTGAGAGTTCATTTTGGTCATGACACTGAGGCTGCGTTGCTCTGTAACAGCGCTGGCACAAAACACAGCGGACAGCAGGGTGTGGTTGTTGCTCGTGGTGTTGGTGTAACTGTGTCGTGCTGTGCTGCATCTCATCTCACATCCAGGTTCACGCCAACGTGTCTTTTCAGTCTCCAGCTTGTCCCTCGCTTCCCTCAACCTGGGAGACAGCGACAGCGTTCACTCTGAGAAGAGATCGCCAAGGTGAGATGTTTGTAACGTGACGTGCAATATTTGGTGTAACCTTTAAGGTGAACTTAGATCGCTTTAAGGGGATTTTTTACAATATTTCATGCTATATTCAGCAATACGGTAGTGGGTTATGTTCAGTAAAACAAATGTGAAAACCTCTGTGCATTCATGCCAGTTTGTTGTTTGCTTTAAGAGCAAAAATGGAAGAAAAAAGAAAAAAAAAAACACTGACATGGGACCATAATGCTAATGCTTATGTTGGGAATAATTCATCATTTTAACCCAGTATGCTTGCTCAAAGAATTACCGTTCCTAAGCCACTGTAAATGAGCCTTGAATCCATGTATAACATGTAGAGCAAATGCACACTGAATTACACAGAGCACAAAATGAGTGCTGCGCTCTTCAGGCTGAATTCTCAAGACATTTTAACAGAAGCCTTTAACTGTCTATCAAGTGCAGTAATTGTGATAATTTCTGACCTTTCTTTGTTTTCATAAGGCCAACCTCTCCAGACTAACTCCAGCTCTCAGGTCTAACATTTGTCCTGTATTCTTCTATCTTCCTTCCTTTAATACTTTCCTTCCTGCCGTTTCACACGTGTCAGAAGTGCTAGCTTAGCCTCTGGCAGTCTGTTCTACTTTCTGAGATCTCCTAAACTGAGAAGGAGAAGGTTAGTTTCTGTTTAAACCCTGAGGTGCTTCACGCTGCCCTGCGCCCAGTCCTGCACTGAAACCCCGTCCCCATGCTGGATCCTCGAGCACGTGAAGGAAAAGCAACATCTTTCCTTAAGAGTCACTTCCAGGCACTTGAATAATGCTTCACTTCTCTTTTTCTACTTACCTCTCTGCTGTGCCTTCCTCACCAGTGCACACTCACGCTCTGGCTTTGTCTCACCTGAAAAGTAAATCGTTTGATTCACAGTTCTGGAGATGCATAAAACATCCATCTTATCAAGTCATTTAAGCCTATATTGTGTCTTACAAACAGCCAGTGAAGTATTGAAGGTAGACATTTAATACCAGGCATTATAAAAAGGTGAAGATATATTTAATCTAAATTAGATGTTAATTAGAGTGAATTTCCTGTTGCTGAAATGACTTGCTAATATGGGAAGTTTACATTCACAAAAGAAGCACTAAAGTTTGGCTTTAGTTGCTCTCACTGTGCATACGCTGTGCTCGATGACTTTCACTTAACTCCAGAGGCTGAATAGTGTATTTTATAAATACGTCATAATCTCAGTGGAATAAGCAGTATTGTTTCCTTATATATTTAGAAATCACTTGTTTGCCAACATATAGAGGGGACACACACCACAGCTGCAGTCCAGAAAAAGAGCAAGTAAATACCAAGTGCTGCACTGTAATTGATTGACTTTTTTTATTGACCTCAAATGCGTCAGACTGCTCCACATCACTGCACTCACTGCCTGCGCTTGCAAGCTTTGCTCCTTCACTGGTAACTGTAAGGATGTACAACAGACACACAGACTCAAACTGTGTGCTGAAGTAGTGCACACAGTTTCGTCCACAGTAAAGGATGAATCTATGCAAGCATGACGTAGACAGGATTGGAAAATGACACCAGCCGGCAGCCTAATACTGCTGGAAGGATTCATTTTTGGAGATTTACTTATTTCACAATATCTGTATGGCTTGTATAATCATACAGTACTTCCCTGCTCTGCCTTTTGTATAATTTAAATGTTCAGGAGCTGCGCCTGTGCCGAAAGGTGATCTGATACACTCCTTATATGCGTATATGTGCGTGTTCTAGGCCAGATTCTGCAGATGGCTTCCTGTCCCCGAGTCGCTCCAGCAGCAGAAATGGAGAGAAGGACTGGGACAACGGATCCACAACCTCCTCTGTTACATCTAACACCGAGTACACCGGTATGACAGCTCAGCACATGTCTTCTACAGTACAGGTTTTCAAATAGTTTGGAGAATAAACACCTCTTTGAATCTTTGAATCTTCTTGATATCATAATTAGGCTAATATGTAAAAGCTGCATTCAGGGCTCACATTCCTTTGTCTGTCTACGCGCCAACACATGGATGTGCTACCCGTTCAAACCTTCATTCATGATTTATCAAAAGAAAGAGTAAAAATAGGGAGGGATGTCTTATCTTTGACAGTACTGGAGGGGTTGCCATGACGACAGTCTCAGCCTGACGTTCTCTCCTCTGTTCTCATTCAGGACCAAAGCTGTACAAGGAGCCCAGTGCCAAGTCTAACAAGCACATCATCCAGAACGCTCTGGCCCACTGCTGCCTCGCAGGCAAGGTTAATGAGGGGCAAAAGAACAAGATCCTGGAGGTAACAGCGTGGAGCTTTGAACATATTGTTTTATACACTTGCAGGTGTCAGGAGTGTCCTGGTGGCTCTGTTGATGATGCACGTCACATACCTTCAACACTGTGGATTAACAGCTGATATGTTTCTGCTTTTACTAAATGAGGATGAAAACATCCCCAAAAGTACATACTGTAAATGCTCATATAAAAGCAGATATTCAAGTAATCAATTACATTCAACCATATTTTGAAAACCCACGTACGCACCCTTCAGGCCGGTGCGCATTAAGAACTGCATGACTGCATTTATCGACTTAGCATAGTCCACTATACTTAATAGAGATCGACCGATATGGATTTTTCAGGGCCATACCGAAACTGATTATTAATAATCAAGCGAAACCGATAGCCGATATTTAGAACCGATATTCATTTGCAGTAAAAATGAAAATTTTGGTGTCAGAATTTAGAATAACACACCTGGGACTAGAATGAATACAGTATTCTGTTTGTTTGTTTGTTTGTTTGTTTGTTTGTTTGTTTGTTTTGTGTACACTAAAAAAAACATAACTTTTTGTAAAATAACACAAACACAAAATCTTAATTGAAATGCCTTTAAGTTTAATTATTTTTAAAACAAAAAGTGATGATTAATGATTCCCTTTCCCTTAATGATTTAGAGCAAACCAATAAAGAGGGTGGCAGGAACCTTGGTTCACTACATTTATTTGATAGCTTTAGTTACTTTTCAGATTAAATTTTTAAAACGGCATAATGAGTAAATAAAGATCAAACTTTCAGGGGTTCCCAGAGTTTTTCACTTATAGTTCCTTATTTATTATTATATTTATTTATATATATTTAGAGAAATTAAGGCATATTCTGAATCTTTGAACAGTAGGCTAGATGTAAACTCTTGTGCTTAGAACTGTATGTCTGTATTACATAAATAAGAATAAGGCACTTAGCAACTGTAAATGCAAACAATAAAGGCTTCATTACACACGGTAAATTTATTGATTGAAAATAAAACACACTGAGAATAATCTCCTCGACGTGTGCTCTCTGCCTGACTCATATCCCTGGACTTTATGAGTGACAGGCAAAAAGACGATCATTTAACACCTGCTGCACCATAATGTAGTGAGAGCATGAGCGCTGAGGGAGAGGCGACTGTAAACAAACAAGGACACGTTAGTGTGTAGTACTGTTAAACTTATAGGCTATATTCACCTCCGGTGTTGTTTATTGATAAACCAGGAGCCGCCCCACGGGCTGAGACACGTTAGGAGATTTGTTATTCCCACAAAGTAATGGTAACCGAAAGGGCCTATATTATTACTGTGCGTCTGGTCCCAGCTATAAAGCGGTTGCGGCAATTATAATGTAGCGGTGGGTCATCATGAAATATGCCTTGTTGAAGATGAGAACAGTTTCATCTCCAGAGCCAAACAGTGGAATTCAGCAAGTTTTCCTCCCTTATACTTGCTATAGTCTACCTGCCAGTATGTAGTTATGTCTGTCTTTTTTTTTTTTTTTTTTTTTTTTTTAATTAAGGAGCTTCAGGTCATGTTCACTTGGTTAAGACACTATTTATCTTGCAGAGTCGTATTCTTGATCTGAGTAGACAAGTAGGTCGGTGAAATGTCAACTCTGTGCTTGCATGTTATCACTGAAATTGATCATAAGGTTGTGGTATTTTTAAAACTTCATCATAGAGGGTTTTATTACAACTTCGACTGACTCTGTTGCCTCTGCTGGATCACCGGAGCAGTCGCCTGCTTCTCCTCGTCTGTGGCACTGCATGTAGAGGCTTCAGTGTTGATTGGCTGTCACTGACTCACTTGTGCCATGTAGCCAATCAGTGAGGGCTGTGGGCGGGACATTGTTACACAGCCAAGAGTGGTGACTTCAGACGGAGAGAGGGCTGCATCAGAGCCAAAGGAGCACGTTTTAAAATACATTAATTAATTTTATCGGTTATCGGTGGAAAAAACGGCCAATTCCGATCATCGAAAAAATGCCGAATATCAGCCGATATTATCGGTCTGGCCGATAATTAGTCAATCCCTAATACTTAATATATATTGGCTATTAACAGCATATTTACCAAATTACGATATATACTTAAGTGGCTCTGACAATACATGACCTTCATACTGTATCTAATGAGCTTTTCTCTCCTGACCTTAACAGGAAATGGAGAAATCTGAGGCCAACAACTTCCTGGTTTTGTTCCGAGACGCCGGCTGCCAGTTCCGCTCTCTCTACACTTACTGCCCCGAGACGGAGGAGATCAACAAACTGGCAGGCATCGGCCCCAAGAGCATCACGCGCAAGATGATCGACGGCCTCTACAAGTACAACTCGGACAAGAAGCAGTTCAGTCAGATACCAGCCAAGACCATGTCGGCCAGCGTGGACGCAGTGACGATCCACAACCACCTCTGGCAGACCAAGAAGCCAGCTACCCCTAAAAAAGTAGTGCCTGCCCAGTGCTAATGGAACTCGACACCCCGAACATCACCATCTCAAATGGAACACACCCCTTTCAATTTGCACTTCACTGTACATATCCATGAAGATTCAAGCACCTGCAATGCCAGTTAAATTGAATGCATATTTGTCTTTTTTTACATTTGTTCGTTTTCCCCTCTCATTGCATTCCTGTCCTTGTTTTTCCTTCTTACTCTGGACTGGACATGATAGGACTCAAAGATTATGAACAAATGGAATGTATGCCACTGTTAGAGAATGATGTAAATGCTTCTGGATTCTGTGTTCTTAGAGATTGTCATGTTGAATCTGTTCATGAAGGCTTGTGCGAGTGTTTGTTTCCTATGTGCCAAACGTCAAAAAAGAGACAGTATGAATGCCCGGACAGTTAATTTGGGACACTGAAGCACTGAATGTTTTTAATTCATGTACAGATTGATTTGTGTTTGCATTCTCCTGTTGATGTGTGGCCTTACGCACACTTTGTTTTAGCGTGTGAGTGCCATGAGGTGATTGTAAAACAGCGTATTACAGATGGGAGTTTTTTTTGTATTTGGAAGAACACTTTTTTCTTCATCTCTGCGGGTGAAACAGTTTGTATATTAAGGTATGTAAAACTACAAAGGGCCAAAAAAAAAAAAAAAAAAACTCATTGCATACAGCTAGTGTCAGCCACACAGTACATGTGTGTTCAGCTCAACAAAGCCAAGCGGTTTCAGCTTTTTCAGAACCCTTTTTTTGAGGAAGTGATTTTAAAGAATGCAGGACGTTACTCTAGATCACTGGTTCTCAACCTGTGGCTCTCCACACCTGCAGCTGTAATGTATAATGTGTGAAAAATATATTTCTAATGTACAAATATGCTGTCATGTTTGTAACAGTTGTGTCAAATTCCTGTGTCTTGTAATATACAGAAGTAGTTGCAGCCTCGAGACGTATTCCAATAGCTAAGCTAAATTGTGAAAATGAAAATCATCCCCTGGGGATCAAAGTTAAGTTTGTTAACATGGAGGCATTGCTTCAGCCAAACAGGTCGAAAACCAGTGGTTTAGATCACCTTGCCGCTGATTCACGGTAGATTTGTGAACAAATAAAACAACTCAGTATTATTTTCTTTTTATGTAGAAATGCTGCCAACTGCACCATGTAGGACCTCTGCATCATATTCATACAATGTACGATTGCGCTCTCACCCACTGGTATCAGTAATAAGACTGAATTCCAAGACTAAGAAGTATTCATATTTATATCAGTATCAGGATTTAAAATTGTTGTATTAGTATTATAAATTCTTCTAGATTCACTCCAGGCCTACTCATCTGAACAAAGTCTGCACTTATAAAACTGTTAAGACACTTTTGGTAAAAGCAAACACCAAATCTTATAAATATAGTGCATATACAAAGTTCAGATTGAACTTGCTATTTTAAAAAAAAGCCAGTCATTCATCACAGCAAATATTGCCTGACTGATTAAAATGGCCACACCGTGTTGTCTGTTGCTCTTACAAAACACAAATGTATGTAGACCCAAACTAAAAGAACAGGTGACGCATTAATAGCATATTTGTCTTTTTTCTGTTATTAGGAGAATGAATTTCACTCAGTAATGCGAGGCAGAAAGGGTCAGATCTTTGTCGCTGCATACGGGTAGAGACTCGCCACAGAGTTTCATTGTTGTCAGTAACTTTTGCCACCAAATGTCAAATCAACACCATTTGCAGGTTCGATCTCCAACAAAAACATCTGCTAACATGGTGCTTTGTTTTCAGTCGGGGGGGATATTTATGACCAAAAGAGAGCATGTACATGTCTTTGAAAATGTAATCTAGTGTGACAGAGTGAAAAGGTGTTTTTTTCCGTTGTTTATTGGAAGGATTTGTCCACAGAAGCTCTGTCCACATGCTTTTGGCTGCTGTAGGGCAACATAAATGATAATTTAAACTGTAAAGATATTGTACAGTGTGTTCATGTGAGCTCATACCTATTCATTATGACTCTGTTTCGTTTGTCAGACGCTGTGCTGTCATTCAACATATTGCTGGACATGTAGTTTCATTTTTGTTTTTTTTTCTGTTTTGCATTTAATAAAACTCAGCATGGCCTCAGCATTGATGTGATGTTACTTATACAACAGCATGTATATTAAAGGAGGAAATGGTCTGTCAATCACCACAGACAAACTGAAAGAAAAGTCAGGACGGCTGATGTTATTTGGAGGGCTTTATTTTTTATTGACTTATAGAAATGAAACATGCAACATATTATATCCTATATCCTGAGAAAAGAGCAGGCCTTGGGTACACCTTGGGGTATACCTTAGCAGTGTTTGGCAGAGCAGGAGATGAAGCTCCCTAACGTAGAAATGTAACTGGTCAAAACCTATTCTAAGCTACATTAGTTCTTAATGTGGTTAATTGGTATCTACATTGACCGTGGGGCTGTACTGAAGCCTAGTTGGATTAAATGGTAATCTCCTTGCAAAAGCGTCACAGCGATCATGTCTTTATATTATGGGATTATTGTGGAGTATAGTGAGGTGTGAATCCATCAAACTCAGTAAGCATGTAGTTGAACCGGTAGCAAGAAAAAAGTTTGCAACTGATCCCAGATCGCGAGGGCCCCAGAAGTTCCATGTTCAGTGGGAGTCACTTGTATGCACAAATGTGCATTTTTGCTGAATTTGTACCACAAACATACACCATAAAGTGGGCTCCTGCATTATTGCTAAATCTTGCTTTGCAGTGGGGCCCTGTTCCAGAACTAACCCACACACATTAAACCTGGGGCCAGCTGTTCCAGCACAGGGCCAGTGCTTGATTTCTGGAGCTATCACCTAATCATTTCTGCTGTGTGCACTGTACTTGATTGGAACATGGAGGAAACATGGTACATACAAAAGAATAGGTGGTCAACGGGGCCCATAACAACTTTTTACGAGCCATGTTTCTGACTGGCCAGAATTCAGCTAAAGCTGGGAACCATTTAACCATTAGCTAGATGCTAACGTTCAGGCTAAATGCTACATGAGCTAGCATAGTTTAATGCATTTACCAAATCCATTGACTGATGAAGTTAAATGTCTTGGGAGAAAACACAACACACGTGTTGTTACTTTTGTTTGTAATGTTTTATTGTTATTTAGTCAAAGTATGTCCTGTCTCTCTACACCGGTTTAAAGTTTTTTGTGACGGTGTTGTAGGTGTGACCACGCGGCGTCATCGCCGCAGCTGATTGGTGGTTGGCGGCTGCGTCCGCATGGCAACCGTGAGCTGTGTACAAGAAAGAAAGAAGGCAGCAGGGTCGCAGGCTGGGATTTCAGCATCCAAATACCGCCTCTTATCCTCCTCTTCGCTGATACTGTCACGTTTGTGTGCTGCAGAGCGACTGGAGCGGCTTTAATGCGGCGTGCTGCCGGCGCAGACTGACAGGTGAGGACTTGGCACGGATTCACGGTGGCGGGTTAGCCTGTACCGCCGGTGTCGCCTCGCGCGATATCCTGCACGTCAGTGGCAAAATGAGCGACGTTGTTAGCTCCTGTCTGTTGTGCGTGTCAGTCCCCCGAGCGGCTGTGAGTGTGTGTTCAGTGTGCCGCCCCGCTCCACCAAACGAGGTGTGTCTGAGCGCAGATAAAGTGCTGAGGCTGTCAGGTTTGGGCCGCAGACCTGCTGTCACATCCAGGACCAGAGCGGGCTGTTGTTTGTGTGCACACGGGGGGAACAGGGCGGTGTCAGCGGCTGCTCTGCCTCCAGCACAGACCCCCGGAGGCATCACTGCACTCTCAGCCTCTCAGGGCACTTACATAGGCAGTGCAGGGCGAGTGGATCATGCAAAATGAAAGAGCCCTTAATGTCTATGTGTAGCAGCCTATGTGGTGCTGCTGTGGTTAACCATTTGCAGCCCAACCCTAAGATACAGATAGTATAGATCAGGAATATTATTGTGCAAAAGGTTATTTTAAAATGTTTACCGTAGAATCGATACTGCAAAGAGGCACACCAGAAGCTGCTGTAGAAGGGTTGACACTGAATGGCATTTAAAACATCAGGTCACTGTTGTCTCTGAGCAGCCGGACACATTAGATGTCCCTGCAGAAATATATTGTAAATGGTCCTCTGTGTGTGAATCAGTGGGCATCAGTGTGGAGCAGAAGCGTGCATGAGTATTTCTCAGTGTTTACATCATTAACATTGGTTTCCTAAGCTGCCTGCGCAGCCTCTCCTCTCCTCTCCTCTCCTCTCCTCTCCTCTCACACACATCCCTGTCCACACAGTGTCAGATGATGTTGTATATCCAAAAGATTAGCTTCACCTTTCATACCATTTGTCAGCAGAACATCTAAAAAACGTGTAAAAACACAAAATTTGTCTTTTGTTTTTCGGTATAACCTCAAGGAATTTAACAGAAGTAGGTTGCATTTCTCTAAAATGTACCATATATGCACGCTAATTTCAAAATGAACCATAAGCATTTTTCTTTTTTGCTGCAACTTTGTCAACATGTCCATCTCCTCATCTCCCCTCTGTCTGTATTCCAGCCAGCTGGAAGCTGCCACCACAGATCTGTAACCATGACTGCAGAGGAGACGATCGGCATCAAGGAGGCAGAGGTGATCAAGCTGATGCTGGACTTCCTGAACTCCAGGAAGCTGCACATCAGCATGCTGGCCTTAGAGAAGGAGAGCGGCGTCATCAATGGACTCTACTCTGATGACATGCTCTTCCTCAGGTAGGACTGTGCAAGCAGACTCATGCAGCAGATAGGAGAAGACCTGAGAGGTAGGATTAGACTTGTTAGGATATGGGTTTGCACATATCTCAGTCTCCGCAGATCCATGTTTCCATCTTTCTGCTGTCTTGTTGTTATGTTGCTTTTGACTGGCCTGATGGAAACAGGTTTTCAGAGGCCTCTTAAATTGTTCATTTGCGCCCTTCAACAGGCAGCTCATTCTGGATGGCCAGTGGGAGGAGGTGATGCAGTTCATTCAACCTCTAGAAGGAATGGAGAAGTTTGACAAGAAAAGGTGAGAGAAATAATGTGTGTGCGTGTGTGTGTCAACTCCTCTTCATCTGCAGGACATGTTGAAGGAGTGGCTTTTTGAGGGACAGCCAGATTTTGATGTATTCTTAAAGCATTATGAGGAGAACACAAGGCCTCGCTGAAACTTTTTGAGACCAGCTGAAAATATTTATGCCCATATTTCAATTATAAAGTGCAGTATTTACGATGTTTCCCTGTACTGGTGACTGAGTTGGCCTTGCCAGTAAAGCAGGAGACTGGTAGCTTAACTAGGTCAGGTCCCAGTGCTGTAGTGGCATGATCATGTCATATTCCTGACATGCTCTGTTTCCCACAACCACCAAACACTCAACACAAGTAACACATTTCCCCAAATAGTTCAGCCCAGGAAATGTCACATGAGAGTTAATCAATTCATGTCCCATAATGTGTATTTCTTAATAATGATATTTGTGTTTCCAGGTTCCGTTACATCGTTCTGAAGCAGAAGTTTCTTGAAGCTCTGTGTGTAAATAATGCCATGTCTGCAGCTGAAGACCCTCAGAATGTGCGTAAATGTGCAGTAAGGAAATTAGAATGAGTGTTATCAATATAAAAATATTCTGACTAGATCAGATGAACCAAGGCAGCGTGATATTTCTCTGCTCCAGAGGTCAGGAGAGGAAGCTTGTGATTGACATGAGATACTAAAGCAGCATGTGAATATAAGTGTCTTCTAAAACTTCTTAAAAACATGAGATTATCATAAAATTGTCAGGTATGGTGAAAGAAGAAGAGTCTCAACAGCCACATACTCACCTGTCCTCTCTGAATGTTCTGCCAACCACAGCTGGAGCTCACCATGCAGGAGGCCGTCAAATGCCTCCACAGTCTGGAGGAGTACTGCCCAACCAAGGAGGACTACAGCAAGCTGTGCCTCCTCCTCACCCTGCCACGCCTCACCCACCACGCAGAGTTCAAAGACTGGAACCCAAGCACGGCACGAGTCCACTGCTTCGAGGAAGCCTGTGCTATGGTAGCTGAGTTCATCCCTGCAGATAGGAAGCTGAGCGAGGCCGGCTTCAGGGCAAGCGGGAACCGCCTCTTCCAGCTGCTCATCAAAGGCATCCTTTACGAGTGCTGCGTCGAGTTCTGTCAGGTAATGTGATCGCTGACTACCGTAAAGGGTTACAAGAAAACTTTGGTGGCTGTTAAAAGGCTCAAACCTTACGCGACCTCTCCAAAATCCATTAGAAGACATTTTAATGCAAGGTGACCCATTGTTTGCTGTTTCAAAACCCTGGTTGGTTTCAGCTAATGTAATCTTAAGTGTGTATTGGATCCTGTTCTAGTTTTAAAACTAGGCATGGTAGGCAGGCCTGATTACACTCTTACATTTATTTCATTTCATTTATTTCTGTTTTCTAGAGTAAAGCAACCGGTGAGGAGATCACAGAGGGGGAGGTGTTGCTCGGCGTGGATTTGCTTTGTGGCAATGGCTGTGATGAACTGGACTTGTCGCTGCTCTCCTGGCTGCAGAACCTCTCTCCGGGTGCTTTCTCCTGCGCCTTCCAGCAGAAGACCCTCAACATCCACGTGGATCGTCTGGTGAAGCCCAGCAAGGCCTGCCACGCCGACCTCCTCACTCCATTAATCAACCGCCTGTCCCCCTGCCCTACCTCGCCCTTCCGCCAGAGGCCTCATTCAGCGGACACCTACATGTCCAGATCCCTCAACCCGGCTTTGGACGGCCTGTCCCACGGTCTGGCGGCCCAGGACAAGAGAAGCATGGAGGCGAACATGAAGTCTGCCCTCAGTCGGAGCCTGGTGGAGAACAATGTGCATCAGCAGGACGATTCGCCTGAGAGGTAAATCGAGTCAGATGTTTAGCAGATGTTAACTTCTGTTTTAAACACTTGAACCAGGATTTCAGTTAGATTATCATATCTAATATGTACATACCATATGTGTAGCATATTTTAATCCAATCAAATCAACGGAGAAATTGAGCTGCATTTTTGGAAAGCTAAAAATTTTAAAATATTGTGATATATTATGTGTAATATAAACAATGACCGTCTTGAAAGGTGACATAATTAACTGACACCTGTATTAGTTAGTTTGGTCCCAACTAGAGAACTAGAGAAGTCCTGACTTGCTGTTTTCTATTGAAATCCTCTCGGTGTAAAACGGATGTGCTATTTATTTTATTTATTTATTTTTATTTGTTTAAATCTTCCTGAAGCTTTCTTACCAAAACTCCCTTAGCAAGTGCATGTGGAACCTCAGGTATTAAACCCAGTGGTAGATCTTGTTGTATGTCACAATCTGTAGCTCCATTAATCCCATTAGCCCTGCTTTAACAGAGACATACTGCCTGGTCTGTCATCTCCTACAGTGCTGCACAAAAGCATATTAAACTGCAGCTGAGTGTTGATGGATGCAATATAATCTAAATCTTTCAACTAATGACTCCTTATTGAAAATCACCGTACTGATCCTTATGATAAGTTAAGGCAGTAAATTACAGTTAGTATTCCTTATGGGAACTCTGCCTCCTCCTTTTACACTTAAGTGGACTGAAGAGCAGATTTTTACTGCTTAAATGTCGTTTTACTAGCGTCTCTCTGGCTCATTTGGCCATTGCTGCAGCCTCCGGGTTCATTCCATTCAGGATCTTAAACATGCCATCCCTCTCTCTTTCTTGCCAGTCAGTTTCTCCACTGTGGACTGGCCACAGTGAGTTAAAATTCCAAGCAAAGCATACCTACTCGGCCCCAAATCTCCCTCTTATAACTGCATCAAGGCATTAAAAAGACTCTCTGTTTCCTTGATCTGCATGTGCTCCTCCTGCATAGACAGATCAGCACCAGCTACAGTAAAAGATGCTAATACAGCACAGGTACAGCGTAGTTCTGTATGTGTGGTCAAAACAGGCAGGATGTAAGGCAAGTTGTGTTTAAGGTCTGTCCGGTTATTAGAGGTGAGCTGCCAGGTGTGTTTCACAGGAAGTAAAATGCTCCACCGCTAAGTAGTAAGTGGAGACAGGGTCCTGAGGCTTCAAAGCACGTCTGTAAACTGAGCAGTTTGTAAGGCTGCTGAATGTTGCCAAGTTCTCTTTGGCTCCACCTGCTGGATGCAATTCATGTGCACAGTGGTAAAAAGACAGGTCACTGTGACCTGGGAGAAAGTTAAAGAGCTTTTTTAAGCCTGGCAGCATGGTTTGCAGCTTTATACATGATTGCAATCAATCAAATATGCAAAACGTTTTTAACTTAAAACAAGATTTTGTTACTGTTGTTTGCTAAAAAGCATGAACCAGCGCAGTTGCCCACATTGAAACTACTTTCTTGTCTTGAGTTTAATGTACATGAATGGTTTAGTTTTTCGGCGTGCACTCTGTTGTTTTACTTCAAACTTCACCACAAATCAATTTAAATAAAAAAAAAAAGTGGTTGTGATTGACATGCACATTTTTCTGAATATAGGAAACACCCACAAGGGCCGGATGGACACACGCGCACACCTCTGACCCCTGGAAAAGATGGTGGGCCACCCTGCAGCACAGAAGCAAATGAGGTAATAAGAGCCTCGGACTATAGGCAGAGACCTTACAAAGATCAATCACAGACACAAAGACATCTGATGCACAGGGCTGGAGTGTCTCACCTTTGGCTGCTCAGGCTGAATTGGTTTCATGACTCGTAAAAAGAAATGGCCACGGCTGCCTGCCTGGTCACTTAAGTCAAAGTCACTGTGAGATTTTCAGTCTGTCTCCCCTCCACAGTCATTACTCCAGATTTAAAAGATTCAGAATAGATTCCCCCTGAACCCCTGAACCACCTCGTCTCCACACCTCCACTGCTTCATAAATTCTTCCCGAATGCTCTGCTACACCTGTCCAAGAGGCACGAGCGCCCTCCTGCCCCCCGTCTCAGTGAAGAGGGTGGAGGTCATGGACACTGGAGGCAGATAATCTGGTTTGATGTGCGGTCACACCCAAGATGGCCCGCTGTTTCCATCATCGCTCATCTTTATGCACCCCAGGTCCCATCGAGAGGAGCAAAGTAGCTTGAGATTGGATTGTTCGTGTGTGTGTGTGTGTGTGTGTGTGTGTGTGTGTGTGTGCGCGTGCGTGCGTGCGTGCGTGCACGTGAAAAGTGGTGAGATAGATGAAGGGGAATATACTGTAGACCCGCTGGATATGATGAGGTCCTTGAAAACTTTTTATGGGATGGATGATGGAGGACGAGGCCTTGGGAGTTGAAGAGTTGTCAGTAGTGGCTCTTTGGAGAGAGTTTGTCTATTATAATCTAGAGTGTGTGCTCTTGCATGTGTGTGTGTAGTGGCAATGAGTGCTGCCGAGCACTGAAGCAGAGATCACTGAGAGCCAATAATGAATATTCTGTCATTCAGGTTACAGGGCCTCCTGTTGAAAACAACACAGAGTTTGCTTGCGAGTGATTGCATTTGTTTTTATTTCACGTTATTTCACGCAGCGTCCCAACTGTTTTGTCTGTCCAGCGCCTTGACTCCACAGAACACATCCAGGAGTATTACAGACAGCGTCTGCGTGTGCAGCAGCATCTGGAGCAGAAGCAGCAGCAGCGACAGCTTTACCAGCAGATGCTGCTGGAGGGAGGCGTGAAGCCACAGGACGAAGCCCAAAACAACCTCACAGAGACCTTCCTGAGCAGGTCTGGAAGTCATATTGTGTCCTTCAATGAATGGAGCACAACCCTAGTGCTACGTCAGTGAGACAAAGAGGTCTTGTTTTTATCTAGATCCATTCAGAAGCTGGAGGAGATGAACGTGGGCATCGACCACAGAGGAGATGAGGTGATGCCACACCTGGGCCAGCACTGGAACGGACTGAAGGGGAACACCAGCACATCCAGTCCCAGAACCACCGACACCCGCCACACCCCAGACACTGGGCCACCGAGGGACAAGCCGGGCGGGGGGGTCAGCAGCACCCCATTAAAGACCGGGAACCACGGTTTTCCTTCCTTCAGCGAGTCCCCTGTTCCTGGCAGTCAGAGGTAAGAGCCTGCAGACTGTCGGGTCCTGTCCTTTCCAAAAGCTGTGAGGAGATATCATTTTTCTGTAGAATCTGACAGAATGATGCTGACGAGCTGTCTTCATTTTATATTGATGACTTATGAAATGAAGATGAGAGATGAAATGAAGAAGTAAAAGAATTGTAGTGCTATAGATTTACCTTCCTAGCTGTGTGTGTGTGTGTGTGTGTGTGTGTGTGTGTGTGTGTGTGTGTGTATTTATTATCAGCGCTGAGAGGAGCAGAGGCCCCATCGTCCAGGATGATTCTGGCTGCTCTGCGACACGAAACTCACAAGAGGTACAGCAAACTGCTCAAGTATTATTTTTATGTTATTTTCATTTTAGTATTATTGTGGCCACAGTGTCTGCTGTTAAGTCCTGCATTGTTTGTCTTTGTAAGAAATACCATGAAATAGTATCTACACATTTAATCGAGCGGTTAGTCTGAAGTTTATGCTGATGTACATGCAGATAGCAGTTCAAAAGCTTTTTTTTTCATCTTGTACAGCCAGGGAAGTCCAAAACTCAGTTTATTAAAGCCAACCAGCTGGAGGACACACAGGCGGTGCGTGCAGTGGCCTTCCATCCCTCTGGAGCGCTCTACGCTGTTGGTTCCAACTCCAAAACCCTGAGAGTCTGTGCCTACCCGGAAACACTGGCCACCAGGTAGCAATCGTGCGAATCCAAACATGGAGATGTTTTTACCAGATGATTATTTATGTGCTCGACAAAAGAGATGCTGGCTTCAGAGAAAACGTTGCTAAAGGTTGTTCAAACACAGAAGCAAAAAATGTGTTTTTTAAAAAAAGTCAGAACAGCGCCTGTATGAATTTTCTCATCTTGACCAGACGACAGTCGAGCATTCTAGACCAAAGAAACGTAATTAATAATTAAGTAATTTTTCCCACAATTATTATATGTCATTTTAGAATTCACGCTGTTCTTCCTCCACATTTCATAGTCTGCATGTCTTTGTTCATTCAGTGGTTCTGGTGCCGTCAAGCAGGCGGCGGTGCGCTTCAGGAGGAACAAACATCACAAGGGCTCAATCTACTGCGTCGCCTGGAGCCACTGTGGACAGCTGTTGGCCACTGGCTCCAACGATAAATATGTCAAAGTCCTGCCTTTCAATGCAGACAGCTGCAATGCCACAGGTACCGTTTCATATGTTTTAGTGTGTATGTGATGAGTCATGTCCGTCTTCCCAGCCTTTTCCCATGAACAGCACAGACCTATGTTTGAATGATCTCACCTATGAGCATTTTTCTTCATCTGAAAAAGAGTCAGGTTGCTGCTGTCATGGTCAAAGTGAACCAGGCTTTGGGTGCCTCAACTGGGAAGGCAATTGATATTTCTCGTGATATTGAAGTGTGTTTCCAAATGTGCGCCTCCGATTCAGGCCCAGACCTGGAGTTCAGCATGCACGACGGTACCATCAGGGACCTGGCCTTCATGGAGGGCCCTGAGAGTGGAGGATCCATCTTGATCAGTGCTGGGGCCGGAGACTGCAACATCTACACGACAGACTGTCAGAGGGGACAGGGCCTTCACGCCCTGAGCGGACACACTGGTATGTTAACAAGAGGTCGTCCCCTGCAGTTGTGAAAGAGACCGTGGAGATTTTAGATCATCTTTTAGGATTATTATCTCTAAATTGTTCCTAAATGAGAAGCCAGTGAACTCTCAGGACCAGTACTACAAGATCGCTAAAATTAGATAAACAGGGCTTGAAAATATGACTCGGTACAACAAGGTAAAGACATTTTAACACAGTATTTAATCGTTTTAGGACACATTCTGACTCTCTACACTTGGGGAGGGTGGATGATTGCCTCTGGCTCTCAGGACAAGACAGTCCGGTTCTGGGACCTGCGGGTGCCCAGTTGTGTGCGGGTGGTGGGCACAACTCTGCACGGCTCAGGTGAGTCGCATCAAAAGCGGATCCCCATACAAACCACTGAGATGACACTGCTGCAAAAGCCAATTAATACTTAGACAGGCAGTTTTCAGCTGCAGCCAATCACATCAAACAACTCACTTATTACCACTCCGTCTCACATAGGAAGTGCCGTCGCTTCGGTGGCGGTGGATCCCAGCGGCCGCCTGCTGGCCACAGGTCAGGAGGACAGTACCTGCATGTTGTATGACATCAGAGGAGGCCGCATAGTCCAGACATACCGCCCCCACGGCAGCGACATTCGCTCAGTGCGATTCTCCCCTGGAGCCCATCACCTCCTCACCGGCTCTTATGACAACAAAATCATCATCAGTGACCTTCAAGGTAGCAACACTCCAAAATGACTGCTCAGTTTGTGTAATGAAAATACACACACTGTACACAAAGGGTTGAAAAGATGAACCATGAATTACATTTTTTATTACAAAGTCTAATCTGAAAATGTTAAACTTACTCAATTCCCTTTATTTCATGTTTGGGGAATGTTAGAAAGTACATATATAGATGCCTTTTTGGTTAAAAATGGTGCCTGCAGTTATAAGACAACAGTGCATTTTTTCCAAATCATGAGAAATGTTACTTTTAAGTGTCATTACTGTTAAAAGAGTTAAATACTTTCATATATCTGATCATTTCTGTCAGTGTCTGGTGGTTGATCCTCCTGTTTTCCACTCCTGTGTGATATTATTTTTCTTTTCTCTTACCCCAGGTGACTTAACAAAGCCCCTCCCTCAGACGGTGGCAGGGGAGCACTGGGACAAGGTGATCCAGTGTAGGTGGCACCCCCATGACCGGACCTTCCTCTCCTCCTCTGCAGACCGAACTGTCGTCCTCTGGGCACCGGGCCCCTGCGCTGCCCACTAGAGAAATACAGGTTAACAGCAGCAGCAGCAGCAGGAAGCACAAGAACACAGTGTCTGCATACATCCCAGCATGGGATCACTAACTGCTGCGGGCTGTGTACGTGCGTGTGTGTGTGTCTTTGTCGCATACATTGTGTGAGCCTCAAGCTGTTGATGTGCTGCTCAGTTTAGAGTTAACTGTGTGTATGTGTGTTGTGTGTGCATATGTGTGTGTATATAAATTGTGAGACGTGATTTTGAGGTCAATTTGAATATGATAGTCTTGGTTGTGTGTGTGTGTGTGTGTGCTTGTTTGCATTCAACTGTTATGTCCTTGTGAGTGTGTGCCTGTGTGTGAAAGCAAACTGAGCATTCAGAAAATATGTGTGCTTTGCAGCTTGAGTGTCATTAAAGTAAAAGAAACTTAAACATTTTGCAAATGCTGTAAAAAGAGGAAACATTGAATTTTAGTGGTAATGTTTCTATTCAGATCTCATGTGGGGCTCAGTACCTGTTTAGGGTGCTTCTGCATTAGCTTTTGTAAGTAGAGCATAAAGATTAACCCTAGAAAGATGTCATTAGAACATAGAGATGACTGATAATGCCTGTATTGAAAGGCATGAATAAGTTCACTCCAAGCACGCCTTCACTTTAGTTTAGTTCCTTTCTCACAATGCCAAACTACATGTTAGTCAGCTATAGTCAGAACTTGGCACAAAGCATAAAGTTCACATCAGAAGGGATGTCGGTGCTGCTCTGTAGGAAGCAGTGAGCTGGACTCTACGTAGTGGAAAGAAGCCACGTGTGGTTATGCATATCATAATGTGCCTTTTTGGAGCATTTGTAAAGATTTGTGCATTGATCAAGAGATTTATTTATTTAATTGCAGCTTTATTTCGATATTTTCTCATACGCTTTGTCATCTGTAACTTTTTGTAATGTCACTGTAATGTAAAAAATGATCACCCATTGGCATTTGTGCACACTTGTAGAAATTCCTAAATTGTTTTTCTCCCTCTTAGTGTTGAAAAGGTGAGGGTAATTAGTGCTTTAAATGGATGTTTCAAATAGGGGAGGTTTGGAGTTTCAGTTGTTCGTAAATGTGTCCAAAACTGTCATTGAACTGCAGCTGAAGTTTTAGAGCCCTGTTTTTGTGGATTCTGACTTAAGCACATTTAATGTGTAACATCACAGTTAGTTCTCATTTGGTTTTTAATAAGCAGATTTTGTTCATTTTAAAAAAATGAGCTCAGTAAAAGCAAAGCTCAGTGCAGGAGAAATAAGAGTAGATGTGATAAGAACTCAATCACTGATCAGCTCCTCACATCACACTTATAATGTGGCGTGTGGTTGTTGCCCTGAAAACAACCCAGATTTTGAATGCAATGAGGGAGAGTAAGGATTCATGAGAGCGAGTGAGCCGGAGGAGGTTCAGGGACGCAAAGTGAACTTTAAAATGCAGCATCTGTCTGGTACACAAACTGACCAAAGAAATGACAGAGTGCTGCTGGACTGCACAGTGTGAATCGACAAATCTGGTCACAACAAATAAGGATCTGGTTTTATCCTCACTTTTACTGAGCACCTATGCAGGCGTTTGATAGATGTGACTGAGAAGATGGTATGGGAAAGAATGTATGTCATGAATTATCCTGTTATGCCTCATATTTTACATTATCTGTGACTATGGCACACCTTTGAAATCCTGTGTGGCTTTAAACATTGTCTGTGCACACAAACGTGTAATGATGAAACCGCCAAGGGGTCAGTGGTGTTCAAACTGTTAAAATACAAATAAAAAATCATGGCTACCACGTGTCCTTGCTTGAGAATAATTGAAGGTATTTTTTAAGTTAAACACTTAAGAGCTGTAAGGTAACTGATGGAATAAGGATACAAAGTGCCATCACACGTGTGTCTGTTGCTGTTTTTGCCAAATAAAATGCAGCAAATGAAAAATGTGTTTTTTATGTCCCTGTGTGAGGGCCACACACACACACACACACGCCTCTGCATGCACACAAGTAGGTGCCAGATGCACACAACTGCATGAGTAGCATATATGAGGGTGCAGGGTGCACACACACTTACTTTTTGCTCCAAGCAGTCGCCTTCTTTAAGTAGTTTTTCCATTGGAAAACTGCCATTGCCTGTCCTGCCCCACTTCACTGCCATGATTACACTATGAGGGTTGGGCATTGCTCATGGCCTTTGGCAGAAAAGAACTACTGTGGGTGCCAGATATGATCAGTTACTTTTGAGAAAGTATGGAGAAATAACATAGAAGCAAAGGAGTGAGAAGAAGTCATGCAGGGCACGAAGAGGCAGACAAAGTGCAAGAGGTTAGAGAGATGGGGGTGATGGAGGGATGGAGGTAACTGCAGAGAAGAGAGCAAGGGTGGGGGGGGGGATTTACCATAACTCACATGCTGCACTCGATCATTCCCTCTTTTGTGAGGTGGACAATGACAGCCAGGGGTGCAGGGCTTAAAAAGGATAGGCACACTGTTACAACCAGCAACCCTGGAGAGACACCAGCCAACCCAGAGGTATCAGAAAAAAAACGTGGACTTACACAGAATCTGTTTTTGCCGTTCTTCCAGGAAGATGCTACTTTCTTTGAGGGCTTTAAAGGCAAATCAGCAACTACGGACCTGTTTTTGGAGAACGAGCGGAACAACAAAGACAGAGCAGCTGAAGTTTGGAGATCTCTGTGTAGGGAAAAGATCTTTACAGCTAACAAACTGGCTCTTCAACCATCATGTTTGATCATATGCTTGACAAAAATGAGCAATATAATCAGGTGTATGGGTCTAATTTGGGTGTGATTTGGGAATTTGGGCTGTTTTTGATAGCTGCAGTGAGGAGTATGGGAGTTGAGATCGGTGTATGAAATCACTGGTTTGCTGGCTGTGTGACAGAGAGCAACACTGCTGACAGTTCAGTTGCTCGGCGTTGAAAGGTTAGTTTGTGGCGCACAGGGGGGATTTAGTGGTGAACAATGGCTCTGAACTGCCTGATAGGCAAGCTTTTTGTCATGCAGCGGTTTGGCTCAAGTGCTTTGCTGGCTGCAGCTCGACAGCATCACTGAAGAATGACTCGCTTTCTTGTCTAAAGTGAGGGGACCGTATGATTCTTTATTTTTATTTTATTTTTTTTAGAAATGCTTAATAAGGACCATCTGGTAACATTTAAAAACCAGAAGAAAAATGACTCCTGCTATTGTTTTTACACTGTTCTAAAGGGTAAGAAGCAGTTTCTTCTTGGTCATTGAGGTTTGAAGTGTTTGTCTGGCTCAGATACTTGAGGGGAGGCAGCAGTTTTGAAGCAGGTCAGTGGGGCTCTGATTTTGACTTGTGGCACTTCCATGAAGCTGAATAAATTCTGTCATGACCAATCTGATCTACAATAATTGAGGTCTCCGATTTGCATAAGGTTGTGTGGGAGAGAGGGTAGTAGCAAGGAAACTCTGTTAAAGATGACATGCAGGATTTTCCTGAAAATGATGTTTAGACTCATGCAAAAGAAATCCCTCTAAATCATCACTTATGACCCACTAGAAGTGTGTGGTGGTGTATTTATCTGCTCATGGCCTGTATTTTTTAAATATTCTTGTCATTTTGATGTGGTGGACATTTGTGGGCGTCAACCTATGGGCAGTGGGTGTGTTGCCCCCAGCCAGTAACAGGGTGCAGGTGAGGTCTAGACTTAAAAAGGTAGCAACCAGTTGCTGTCAGCAGGATGCATCCAAGAGAAAGCTACAAAAATGGCAAAACTGTTAGTTTACAAACATTTCCTGCATACTATAGACTCCCTTTAACTTTGTCATCATGAGCAGACATGTATATTGAATGGATATTTTTTGGCTTAAGTGCCAGATGCAGACTTTGAAAGCCATCGACGGTCAATTCACTTGATGAGCGCAATAAAACGGCTCTAAAACAACAGTTGACAATGACAGTCAACATGGATACATGCTTAGGCGTCCATTCAGGGCATCAGTGAGTGAATCACTGAGTGCGAGGTCTAAACGATGCACCTTTCTCCACCCTGTCCTCTCTTCCCTGAACAGTTGCTGAATGTTTAGGAGGACAGTGCTTCCCCCGGCTGCTCCACGATGCTGTATACTCTGGCGGGAGGAGGCACACTGTGCGGCGTGGCGGCCCTCGTGCTTCTCATCGTTTCTACAGCAACAGACTTCTGGATGCAGTATCGATACTCGGGTAGCTCTGCCAATCAGGGGCTTTGGAGGTTCTGCATCAACCACAAATGCCATGCTCACACTATAACTGTAGGTGAGTACTTCAGATGTTGGATGTTTTATTGGTAGCTTCAGCAAACCAAACCACATAACGCCTGTTCAAATAATGATCTGTAGATTTACAGACATCAATTAGGCTGTGCAAAAACATGACAACCTCACTTTTATTTATTGATGTAAAGAACATTAGATTTACCAATAGAGTTTGAAAGGGAATAAAAAGAGAAAGAAGAGCAGACTGAAGGAACAGACTGAAATCTCAGTATTTCTGGCAAATCCAAGTGTAAGTGTGTGTTGATGCTTATGTGGTCCTGAACTTTTTGTGTCCAGCCTTCTGGGATGCTACACGGGCCTTCATGTTGCTGGCGGTGCTGAGCTGCTTCGCCGGCGTGGTGCTCGGCCTGAGCGCCTTCACTAATGGCACCAAGAACAGGAGGGTCCGTACAGGTGGCATCGCCCTGGTCCTGTCAGGTAACACACACACTTTATTACAGGGTGGCACAGTGGTTAGAGAGACTGCTCAGCTCATTATAAACCTCACTGAGTAATTATAGGATTAAAGAGTAACTGTGGTGAAGTGAATAGTCAGTTCCAACAACATGAGGCTATGGTTCCTTTTCCTCTGCTCTGGACCTGTCTGGGACCTTTCTGCTGTGGGTTTACAACAGTGGCTGGTCTTGGATCAGTGTATACGCAGGCTTTGGGTCAACAAGCCATGCCATGATCACCCTTTTCACATGCACTTTAAATGTCTGCTGACAGGTTAGTTATAGTTTACATGTAACTGGTCTGCTTATTTTCATGTTGGATTCTGAAAGTTTGCTCTTACCCTCCATTCTCAGGTTTTCTTGCTCTGCTGGCTTTGGCAATTTACACCGGAGTGACTGTCACTTTTTTTGGCAAACGCTTCTTGGACTGGCGCTTTTCATGGTCCTACATCATCGGCTGGGTGGCCATCATTTTGGCTTTTGCAGCAGGTATTAGCTGTATTTATTTATTTATTAAAAGTAATAAAAGTATCCAAAGAGGTGCTCTGTAACATTGCACATTTGTTTGGCCAGTTTAGGTGGCTGTGCCAGATACTGAGTTGTGCATTTGGGATATATCAAAAAACACACTTTTATGATGCTGTGCAGTTGTAAACTACCTCAGACTCGATGCAGCAGCCCTAAAAAATAAATTAATTAAACTAGTGTCTATGACCCCGTGCTTTAGTTCTTCTTCTCTTGTTTTATAGTAACTCAAATATTTTAAGCCTCCATGTACAAAATCCATAGCAACAACCTGGATGTCATTTAATTAAACTTTATCCATTACATAGGGAGATTGCTGTCTTTCTGAAGAGTTTTTCTGTCCTTGGTTTCTTTCAGGTGTGTTTCAGCTCTGTGCTTACCAGCGGACCACTGCAGAACCTGCTCCCTCAAACAACCCGGACAGCTGAACCAGATGAACGCACTGATTAGCTCAAAGACTGCTGCAATGGATGTCGCTGCTGCTTCCTGAGTAGCTAGAGTGAAATAAATAGAAATCATAGACTCCTGTGTGGTTTCACTGCAGCTCTGACCTCCTGACAACATTTTTTTTATGTTGACCCTCAGCATTTAAAAAACATTTTACCTGTTTTCAGGGGTAATTGTCAGATCAGCTACATTACTGAGAACAAACTTCCTCACACCTTATCACACCATTGACCACCAGACTCTAGAACTCCAGAAAACATGACAAATTTTACTTTAAAGCTATGCAATGCAAAGGAAGAAACATTTCATCCTAATACTTTTAATTTCCCTGAATGAAATAACACATCCTATCATTGATTTTACTAAAATATCATATCAGTGTGTCTTAGGATGGGGGGGGGGGGGGCACTGATCATAATTAAAAT
Source organism: Chaetodon trifasciatus (assembly GCA_037975065.1). Classification (NCBI taxonomy): domain Eukaryota; kingdom Metazoa; phylum Chordata; class Actinopteri; order Chaetodontiformes; family Chaetodontidae; genus Chaetodon; species Chaetodon trifasciatus. Next base: position 9,146,499 of record JBBMOE010000022.1, read on the forward strand.
GTCCATTGTACATGTATTGTTGCTTTCTACTAAAATGTCTGTCAGAGATTGTCCACTAGATGGTGGTGTCCTGCCACATACAGGCCTGTGACAGAATGATTCCACCTTTTTGCTGTCTGAATGATCTGGCTTCAGTTGCTCACTTAACAACGAAAACTCCTGCTTACTGGTTTTTACTGGTTTGTTACCAGTTCGCTCATCAGCTCAAGAGTAGCAAAGTTAAACTATTGATTAGGGGTATCCAGGTAATTGATAGATTTCAAGTATCTCTTCTGAAGAAAAAAGGAGCGAGAGAAAAGCTGCAGACTCTTTCTTTGGTTCAAATCTGAAAAATATTTATAGAAATAATGTCTTAGGGAATCTACAGCTGCCGTTGACCTTGCACTTCTAAATACTCTGTGACCTGGATAACAGAATTTTACAAAAATAATCTAACAATAAAGTATCAGAAGCAATAGAATATAAATAATTTGGTCCAAGTGTTTGTATGTGCTCAGTAGATGCAGGCAGGGGTAAATGACTATTCACAGTCTCATTGTCCAGTTTCTGATTTGTTGTTGACTTTTAATGCTCCATTAATCCATCAAATCAGATATACAAAACTCCAACAGGTTTCTGTCAAAATCACGAATGATCCGCAGCAGAAACACTTGTTTCTTGGTCAAAAATTCTAAGCCTTATTTCATTGCATATATTAGGGTTTGAAGTTGCTTTCTGTATTACCTCACCAACACTGACGTGAAATGTAAATGTGAAAGTGTTCAGTGAATGTTTGCACCGCAGCAGGTTTACCTGTGCCACTCCCAAACAGTTTTAACAGCAAATACACAAAACACCATTTACTTTGCAACATTTGATTTATTTTGAACAATAGCAAAGTCATCTCACAGAGACTACTTTGAATTACACAGAATGCAAATAAATATATATAGGACCATGATAGAATTAAGGACATTAACAATTGATACAAAATTATGTACAACACTTTGAATAGTGCAAAACCACACAAATACTGCCCTCATCATTGAGATTCTTGCATCAAGTCCATTAAAGGACAGTGGATGTGTGCGCTGCCCCCTGCTGGGGGATCATAAGAACTGACAGGATGGTATATTGACGAAAAACCTTGGCTAAACTTGAGCATGTGACCATCTTGAAACAGGATGTAGGAAAAGCGAACTCACTCGCTACACCTCATCAAGAAGAGCGTCCACAGTAAGGGTGATGGTTCAGTCATTAAGATGTGGATATGCATTGTTAGGTGAGTTTAAAAAGGGTCATAAGAGGGGGAGAAAGAAAAAAACAAGCATTTGGAGAAGCTGAAAACAGTTACATCAGTTAGTAAAGTCAAATGAATCTCAATGAAAAGAAGTGTTCTTTCTCAAAGGGACATCTCAGAAACCACCAAAGACATACAGAACGTGAACCCCATCACAAGCACGAGACTTTGAAATGACAAGGGAAAAGACGACGACCTAAAACCACGTGGCAGGTAGTGCCCACCACCCCTGAGTGAAAACAATTAAAAGGGAAAAAAAAACAGAAGGTCTTAGCACCGTCAAATACCACAGAACGCCATCTTTGCCATTTCCCCTCAATCCAAACCTACCGTGTCTTGGATTGCGACAGGCACGACACATTTTTTAAAGTGCGCTCGCTCGCTTGAGCCTACTCTCCCCCCCATCTTTTTTCTTTAAATTGTGTTGTTTTCTTCCCCCGCAAAACGTCAAGTTCCATTTAAAAACAGCACACAAAGATAAATTACATTTTTTGCCATGCATAATAATTTGTTGCATATTGAAATTTCTTCTCAGGACCACTTCTGCTGTTGAAAAACCTGGACCTGACATTCTCCTCTTCGGGTGACGAGAGCGAGAACGCACATACAGTATCAGTCAAGTGTCGATATTGCAGACATGTGCGTGAGCATTAGAAATACATTATCGGTGCTACTTTAAATAACCTGAAAATGTCTAGAGAGCCGCTTGGTCCTCAAGAGGCCTGTCAAAGAGAGAGGTTTGTACTTTTAACACAACGTGTCGTGGTGGACAGCACACCGACGGACACCTGGACCAGACCAGTTTTAAACCTACTCCTGAAGACCAAAGTCATAGAAAAGTACACAAAAACACATCTGAGACAACCTCCTCGTCTCCTATTGTACTAAACATTTGTGCATTGATGATGCTTTCATCCAGCTGAGACCGCAGGGGAAAACAACCTCTGAGCGTTGATCATTAAACTGGTTTAAATCATGCCAAAGACGAGGGAAGTAATACTGCAATCGTTGCTGGTTGGCGAAAGAGAGAAAGGATGAGACCATCAGGGGAGCGTTGAACCTCCGTGGGCTGATCTGATTTGGAGATTTCAGTGATCATCATGTCAACCCACAGAACCATTCGAAGAGAAGTACCCGGCAGTAGCTCAGCTTGAGGAAAGAGACAGATCTGCACATACTGCTGAGCGATGGAAGGGCGAAGAAGAGAAATCATTTAAAAATCATCTCTGTGCACTCATGCAAAAGATGTGTGTCTTTGGCTATGCATAGCACTACGTCTCCGGTGTTGAGGTGCAATGATACGCGCTACAGCAGGCTAATGCTGACTGGTATAGCCCTGTTCAGACTGCATGCACAGGGAGAAGGCTATGGATACGAAGGACAATGGATAACACAAGTTCACAGGTGTGGATCAGCTCCCGACAGGAAAGTGCCCGTCGACTTGGCCAGTGTGGCACACATAAGTCTGAACCGTTTGACTTTGGTTTCAACAACAGACACGCTGCAACCAGGCAGCGTGTGTATGCATTTTGGCTCGGCTCTACGTGACTAAGTTGTGGCGTCTCCATTTGTCTACTGCACTAAGAGGAAGTATAGCCCTTCAAGTTTACAAGTTGTCTCTGAAATTGCACAGGTTGGTGATTTTTCCTGTAGCTAACAGCAGAGGCCATGTTAGGAGCACAGTTGGAGTACATGAAACTTCCCCCCGCTGTGTTCTGTAGTAAGAGGCCGAAAGAATCCTCCAGTCATGAGTCAACCAATCTCTCCTTCAGTCACCGAGTGTTATGTGTCTTGGTGGTACCTGAAAAGACAAGAGGGAACCAGTTCAGAGCGGCTGATCACAACCAACAATTTAATACACACCTAACAATACACACCTATTTCATAACTTGGCAGCGAAGATTGCAGGAATTTGTTGTTCTCTTACAGGGAAAAAGGAGAACCTTTTTTCCCTGTAAGAGAACAAAGCAGAGTCAACGCCAGATAAAAGGGAATAACAACATAGGTATTCTGCAAAAAAAAAAAAACCTGACATTGTAGTGGCCATGTATGCTTTTATGCACCATTCCCATTGGCATGAAAACCTCAAGTTAAGCAGTTTCTGTGCTAGGGTGATTTACCATTCATCTTTTTAGACTTGTGAAACTAGTTTGCTTTATTAATCACAGGACTCTTGACCGCTGACTGGCGGCGCAGTGTAGTTGTTTTTCTGGCAACCATCCAGTAAGGTGTGTTCATGTCATGCAGAGAGAGACAGCCACGGAGAATGAGAGACTCAAATCGAAAGGAAAAGACTTCTCACCCGCTCTGTAAGGTGAACTCAGGCAGTGCCCCAAGGGATGTCAGCTGTTCCTCCAGGGCCACGATACGTAAACCGATGTACCCGGAAGACAGCAGCAGCAGCACGACCCTGTAACAGACAAAACAAAAAGGTCACACTCATAGCCTATTTATTCACTGTGATAACCATTAATGACATCAGCTTATAGCAGGTCAAAAAATGCTGCACGTGTCTTATGTTAGCAATCCAAAACTGGTTTGCAAAAGCTCATAAAAAGTTGGCAGGGTTGGATTTATGTAATGAGATCCTACAAGAAGTTTGATACTCCCAGAACAGGTTTCTGAAATTCCTCAGCCTTTCCTTTACAAAATGTGACTTTGAGAGTGACAATCAGATTTAGATTAGTCTGTAGGACGATAGGGCGATGGATTAAAAGAAAGTGAGGGCAAGACAGAACAAGCCGTGGAGAAAAGATGCTACTTACAAAATCAAGTAAATGAAGAGTAGAGTGTTGAGGGTGCTGGCCTCTCTCTGAACCAGCAGGGACTTGGCCTTTTCTGTCACATTCCAAACCCACGATCCACCTAACCCCGGAAAAGGAAATGTAAACATAGAATAACTTGTGAATAGGTCGTGTTGGTGCACTGCAATGCAAACATTGACATCTTCCAACCAACACTTTGTAAACTTTCATTTACTAGCAACTGTTTCTCTGGGGATCAAACACAAGCCACTTTTTATTTCAGAGTTTTCCAGGACTTAGCTGGTAACTAATCTTTGTCTTACCTGATACTGACAGCTCCTCTGAGGACGAGCTATCGCTCTGCTGCAGGTGTAGGCTCCTGAAAGTGGAGCCATTCCCATTAGGCACTGCCTCTGAAGGGGGGAGGGGGAGGGAGAGGGAGGGAGAAGGAGAGAGAGAGAGAGAGAGAGAGAGAGAGAGAGAGAGAGAGAGAGAGAGAGAGAG